>CAUYQU010061421.1:0-11759 GCA_963574635.1 Cheracebus regulus | reverse complement strand
AAATTCACACTGCAAAAAGAGGAACTGATGTTTTCATGAATCTATGTAACTTACCAATTACTTATGACATTTTCTTTTTTCTGTGTGGAAATGTATTTACTTTCTACAGCTGAAAAGGAAGAGAAAGTTTCCCTGTTCTTTCTTTGGTAGCATTCTAAAAGCTAAGGCTTAAAATTCTGTTTGAAATCACCCAGCCATAAACAAAACTAAGAAATTTTCTAAACTTACTCTAAGAAATGAAAAGATAAATAAGGGCCAGCCATGCTGGTTCATGCCTATAATCCCAGCACTTTGGGAGGCAGAGGTGGGCAGATCACCTGAGGTCAGGAGTTCAAAGACCAGCCTGGCCAACACGGTAAAACTTGTCTCTACTAAAAATACAAAAAAAAAAAAAAAAAGAAAGAAAGAAACCCGGGCATGGTGGTGCGTGCCTGTAATTCCAGCTACTCCAGAGGCTGAGGAAGGATGAGAATGACTTCAACTCAGAAGTGAGAGGTTGTAGTCAGCCAAGATCATGCCACTTCACTCCAGGCTGGGAGAAAGAGCAAGACTTAGCCTCAAAAAAAATAAAAATAAAAAAGATAAATAAGAATTTTGGGTCCAGGCGCAGTGGCTCACACCTGTAATCCCAGCACTTTGGGAGGCCGAAGTGGGCAGATCACGAGGTCAGGAGTTCGAGACCAGCCTGGCCTACATGATGAAACCCAGTTGCTACTAAAAATACAAAAATTACCTGGGTGTTGTGGTGTGTGCCTCTAATCCCAGCTACCCAGGAGGCTGAGGGAGAAGAATCGCTTTAACCCAGGAGGTGGAGGTTGCAGTGAGTCGAGATCAGGCCATTGCACTCCAGTCTAGGCAACACGGTAAGACTCTATCTCAAAAAAAAAAAAGTCTTTTTTGCAGATTCTCTCATAAGTCACAAAACTACAAACCACAGCTGGGTGCTCCACAATTTTTGCATCCTCTTCTATTCAATTACTTAATTTTGTGCGGTGCCTCCCATAAATTTTTAATAGAAAAAAGGAACTGGGAACTCCACGGATCAAAGCTCTTCCCATTAATGAACACCCACCCCAAGTCAGGATTCTCCCCTGACACCCCTCCCAGGGCCCCTGCACAATCTGGGAGAGGCGGCGCTGCAGGTGCAGAGCTGCCCAGAGAGGGCTGTCGACCAGGGCACAGTCACTGTGCAGGGAACAGACAGGACGCGTGGGAGGCCCTGCTGTTAGCGCCGCTGCCATCTTATGGCTGAAGGGGACTGAGGCTGAGCTGGTCACAGGGAACTTAGGCCACAAATTGGGGAGCTGACTGTGGGTTGGCCTGAATCCCGCCGCCACCTTCCACCGGTTCCAACCAGCCCGTTCCCCTCTCTCGGGATCGGACCCAGCACTCTCACCATTTCTAGGCTTCCAGGGGGTTCTGGCATCTCTGTGGCAGAATCCCCTCTGCCAGGGGGTTCTGGCATCTGTAGATCTCCCAGTACCCGCAGGTCACAAGGCCACAGAGGATGGGCCTCTAAAAGCAGAAGACAAAGAAAAAAAGGCGAGACCTGCTGCTTCCGCTTCAGCAAGAGGCAAAGACCCTCCCAATCCCGGAAGCCGCCTGTCTGCTCCAGCTGCGTGCCTGATTGGACAGTTCCCCTGAGCGTCCTTGATTAGATAACGTTTAATCCCCGCCCCCTCAGACCCTGAGTGACAAAGAACGTGATTAGATCCTGGGCTGGAGAAAGAGTGACCGCCTAGGCTGCAGCCTTTTCAGGCAGGGCTTCCTCCCCGAGCTGAGCCAGGCCCACCCCAGAGGGTACGTGCATTTAGCCTTGTGTATAAGGTTATATGCATTTCTAAATAATATACTAAATGACTGCTCACAAATAAAAAAACATAAGTATTACTTTAAAATTTCAAATTGTGTGACCTTCCTGTCTTCTGGTCCTTTGAGCAGACAGCCTGAGATTTTAAAAAGGAGGCAATCCTCTGAAATAAAATGTAACCCACTTGTGAATTTTAATTTTTTTAGTAGCCAAACTTTGAAAAGAAACAAGCAGGTGGAAATAATCGTAACCATTAAATTAACCCAATATATCCAAAATATTTTAATATGTGAGCAATATCTAATTATTAATAACGTATATATGTTTTTGGAACTAAATATTTGAAACTAACTCTGTATTTTTCCTTTCTAGAAAACTGCAGTTCAGATCAGCCACATTCCAGACACCCAGGAGCCACAAGTGGCCAATAGCTGCCACAGTGAAGTGCCGCTCTGCTGTCAGCTGGGTGGAGGGCCTGAACATCTTTTTTTCTGCCAGAGGGCAGTGGGAATAAAATAGCCACAGGTTCCTTCCAGAGATCAGATAGAAAACAAAAACTCCTAAAACCACAGGAGAAGAAAACTCTGTGTATTCAAATCTGTCCTCAGTCTTATCTCCAATGTTTAGATAGAGAAAACATAGGTTAGCCTGGGCATGGTGGCTCCACCTGTAATCCCAGAACTTTGGGAGGCCAAGGTGGGTGGATCACCTGACGTCAGGCGTTTGAGACCAGTCTGGCCAGCATGGCAAAACACCATCTCTACTAAAAATTGGTCAGGTGTGGCAGCAGGCACCAGTAATACCAGCTACTCAGGAGGCTGAGGCAGGAGAATTGGTTGAACCTGGAAGGCAGAGGTTGCAGTGAGCCGAGATTGCACCAATTCACTCCAGCCTGGGTGACAGAGTGAGATTCTGTCACACAATCACAAAAAATAATACATTAAAGGCAAACTTATTTTGCTATTTGTCCTTGGCCTTAATGATCAGGATGTGGTTATCTTGTTTTTCTTTTTTTCTGTGGCATGCAAGACAGTGTGAACATAAGCACCAATCACATGCTTACATGTCTGCATGTATTTCTGCATTACTCAGCATTCTTTTACAAGAAATCCAACTTTATATCAAGTGAAAAACTCAGTACCCAGAGGGTGCCCGCTGTTAGAATAGAACTAGTAAATCAACCTGCCATTTAATCCTGGCATCCTATCTGCACTGGGTGCATGTATTAGCTACTGCAGAATAACAAATCATCCAGAATTTATTAGCTCATAATTGAGATGGTCAGCCATTTAGGCTGGGCTCTGTTGGGCTATTCTTCTGGTCTCAGCTGAGCTTCTTCAGACATGTATCATCAGCTGCTTGTTGACTAGGCAGCTGTGTTTTTGGGAATGAGCTTCTGGTTCTGGGGCTGTCAAAAGGGGCATCTTGCTTCTCCTCCCCAAGGTATCTTATTCTCCTGCTGGTTAACGTGGGCTTTTTTTTTTTTCTTCTTTTTTTTTTTTCATGGAGATGGCAACATTCTGAAATGAAAACAGAAGCTTTCAAGATCTTTTAAACCTAGACCCCAAACTAGACCATTATCATGTTCACAAGTTTCTACTTCCCTGAGCAAATAAGGCCAGCCAGATCTAGGTTTTGAACAACAGATTCTGGATCTTGATGGGAAAGGCTGTAAATGCACCTAAGAATGGGCATGAATACAGGAGTGATAAAAAGTTGCTACCATTTCTGCAATTATTATTCTAACATTTTTTGTGTATATGGTTTATAGAATGTTTCCACATAAAGAAACTTGTCCAAGGACCCGCACTACTAAGTAGCTATGTTGAGACTCAGAATCAACTCTGTCTGACACTAAAGCTCATGCACCTCCCTGGAACACACTACTAAAGCAGCTGTCCTAGACACTTAAAAGTCCTGGGGAGTGACAGTTTTTAATGCTTTTTTTTTTTTTGAGACAGATTATTGCTCTTTCCCCAGGCTGGAGGGCAGTGGCACAATCTCAGCTCACTGCAACCTCCACCTCCTGGGTACAAGTGATTCACCTGCCTCAGCCTCCCAAGCAGCTGGGATTAAAGGCACATGCTAACACACCCAGTTAATTTTTGTATTTTAGTAGAGCTGGGGTTTCACCATGTTGGACACGATGGTCTTGATCTCCTGACCTTGTGATCTGCCTGCCTCGGCCTCCCAAACTGCTGGGATTACAGGCATGAGCCACTGTGCCTGGGTGGTGACAGTGACACTTCTACAATAAAAGACAAATTCCTTTTAGATTTGTGCTTATACACTGCTGTTTACCATTGGGAATACTTTTCCCAAAAAACTGCAGAAGCACATGTGGCTCACACTTGTAATTCTAGCCCTTTGAAAGGCTGAGCTGGGAGAATCATGTGAGCTCTGGAGTATACATACAGCCTGAGCAACTTAGTAAGTTCCTGTCTCCATGAAAAAAAAAAATCAACAATTAGCCAGGCACGGTGTTGCATGCCCATTGTCCCAGCTACTCAGGTGGCAGAGGCAGAAGAATTGCTTGAGTCTGGAAGTGCAAGGCTGCAGTGAGCCATAAATGGTTACACCACTCCACTCTAGTTGCCTGGGTGATAGACTGAGATCCTGATTTTAAAAGAAAAGAAAGAATAAGAAAAGAAAGCAAGAAAGGAAATAAGAAAAGAAAGAAAGAAAAGGAAAGAAAGAAGAAAGAAAGAAAGGAAGAAAGAAAGAAAAAGAAAGCAGAATTTTTTTTTGGATGATTCTGAGTGTTTCTTTAAAAACAAAAACCCCACAAAAAAGCCAGAATGCCTTACCCAGCCCAGCCCAATGTAACAGGTTAGCCATTAACACAAAATAAAAGACATCCCAGCCACACAGGTCATTACTCGGCAGAGGGTGTCCGGCCTGCTAGGCCGACGTCACAGTAAATGGCCCTTCATGGCCGGGACACAGACAGGGAGCAGGCGTGGCACCTGCGCCACGCAGAGCAGCAAGGCTGAGCGAGACCACTGGAAATAAACACGGTGCCGATAGCATCTTAAATGAGTAAGATGTTAGCACAACACAAAAAAGCAAAACGACTGAAAATATGCTTGCTTGTCTTGGTGGGGTATGCTTTAAAACACCTGAGAACCAGGAGTGAAAAACAATAGAAAAACAGAAAAATAAGGATGACAGAAGTATTAAAATGTAAAAAAACAAAAAACAAAAAAACCCTGAAATTTTGGAGGTAAAAAATACAAAAAGAAATTATAACTGAAAACTTCTAAAAGAAAAGATAAAATGAAAATGAAGCTCAGCAAAGAAACTAGGATGCACAGAAAAGTATTTCTAGCAAACATACATGTATATATAAGCACATTTTTAAATGTCACAGACAAAAAAAATCTTGGAAACTTCAAGAAAACAGTGATGTATCACTTACGAGCATAGATAACCAGTTAATTGTCAACAAAGGTATTCCAGGCCAAGAAGAGACCACATGATATTGTCCAAGTACTGAAAAAATGTCTGTCAAGCAAGACTAATGCCATCAGCAAAACTGTCCTGCCAAAAATAAAAGAAAAAAACCTTCCAAAGTAATCAAATTCTGAAAAAGTATATTGGCACTGCATGTGCCCTACATATAAAAGATGCCAAAAGCAGTTTCTTCCACTGAAAATAACATAATTCAAGAAAATAACAAAGACCAGGTGTGGTGACTCATGCCTGTAATCCCAGCACTTTGGGAGGCCAAGCCGGATGGATCAACTGAGGTTAGGAGTTCAAGACTAGCCTGACCAACATGGCAAAACCCCATCTCCACTATAAATACAAAAATTATGCAGGTGCGGTGATGTGTGCCTATAATCCTAGCTAGCGCCCAGAAGGTGGAGGTTGCAGTGAGCCAAGATTGCACCACTGCACTCCAGCCTAGGTGACAGAGCGAGGCTCCATCTCAAAAAACAAACAAACAAAAGCCACATATATAAAAATACATTATTTTCTGGGAAAAACATGCACATTCACAAAAATGAAATTTCTTACCATTCTAATGGTACAGAAAACATTTTTAATTATTCCATAAAATTTAAACGAATTTTAGAGAATAATATATAAATAAAAAATTTGAGAAAAACATTTTGTATTCAACTGAAGATTATTTTCTACTAGACTAAAATATATTCTCATTTCTTCTAGAGGTTTTGTGTAATCCTCAAGTGACCACAAAAATATATGTTTAGATAAACAAACACAGTAAGAAAGAAGTAGAAGCATTTTAGTACAAAGAGGAGATTGGCATAAAAGAGGACAGAGAAAATGAGGGTTCAAAAGACAGAAATAAATAAAACAATAGAACATTGTTTCTCTGATCCAGAAAATTATTTATATGTATAATTACCTTTCCAATCAATAGATCAATCCAATAGATCAAATTCCAGTCAATATTTTTAATAAAAAGATTTATTTAAAAAATTTAAAACTCAAATCCCACTTGTTTTTCTGCACAAGTCAGCTGAGATCCAATGATTAAAAAAAAGAGTGAAAGTGGCAAGACAGACATAGACATTCTATGCAGATATTAACCAAATGAGAGGAGATCAAAATCATATTACATGAGCTATATTTTAAGTCAACAACTGTCATATTTTATAAAATGTATTCTAAGTCAGGACTACAAGGAGACAAAGAAGGAAATTAAACAATAGTAGATCCATTTACTGGAAACATAACAAATGTGTGTGTGTGTGTGTGTGTGTGTGTGTGTGTGTACCTCACCTTTGGCTTTCAAATATATGAAGACAATATTGACAGAATTAAGAAACAAATAGAGAGCAATATAATTATAGTAGGATAATTATAGTAGGTATGAAAATACCCCACTTTCAATAATAAAAACAAAACAAGATAGAATATTAGTAAGAAAAGAGAAAACTTTAAGGCAGTATAAAACACTTATTTCTTTTCTTTCTTTCTTTCTTTCTTTTTTTTTTTTGAGGCATAGTCTTGTTCTGTTTCCCAGGCTGGAATGAGTGCAATGGTGCGAACTTGGCTCGCTATAACCTCCACTTCCCAGGTTCATGTGATTCTCCTGCCTCTGGAATTACAGACACATGCCACCATGCCTGGCTAATTTTTGTATTTTTAGTAGAGGCAGGGTTTCACCATGTTGGCCAGGCTGGTCTCAAACTCCTGACCTCAGGTGATTCACCCACCTCGGCCTCCCAAATGCTGGGATTACAGGCATGAACCACCACATTCAGCCTTAAAACACTTATTTCTAAAAGAAGTATAGAGAACACTCAACAACATCAGGATACACACCCTTTTCAATCTTATGTAGCTGGTGCAAAGGCTCATGCATATAATTCTAGCACTTTGGGAGGCCGAGGAAGGTGGGTGACCTGAGGTCAGAAGTTTGAGAGCAACCTGGCCAACATGGTGAAACAGGCTCAAGCAGGAAAATCACTTCAACCAGAGAGGCAGTGATTGCAATGAGCCAAGATTGTGCCATTACACTCCAGTCTGGGGGACAGAGCAAGATTCCCTCTCAAAAAAAAAAAAGCAAAAAAAGCTCATATAACACCCTCCTTAATTGTTTTAAAACAAAATTTTTATGGATTACTCCATAGGACCAAAATGGAATGATGGTATGAAATCATAATAGAAAAAAAAAAACTGAAAAATTTGCAAATATATAAAAATTAAACAGCACACTCTTGAGTATGCATCTTTTCAAACATTGAAATAATTAACATTTTGAAGATTTTCATGCTGCTCAATGTAATCTATAGATTTAATGCAATGGTTTTTACAATTTCTCACTGCATTTTTGAAGAACTATAAATGGTAATATCAAAAGTATATGGAATCTCAAGAGAAAATAAAGTACTGAACAGTTTTCAAAACCAGAAACAATGTTGAAGGCATTACAGTTTCTGATTTCAAGACACATTACAACACTACAGAATTAAAACAATTTACTATGAATATAAAGGTAAAAAGGAAAAATAATAAGAGAATGAAACACATATATAAACGGTCACCTATATGGTTACATAAAGAGCTATTTGAATACCTATTATTATAGTGTTTTTACTGAAAGCCAATAGTTAAAAGCAATGCAAATTTCTGTTACCAAATCATTCAGTAGGAAACATTTGAAATATAAAAATACTGGAATATCACCCATAATTTAATAAGTAGAAAATATTCTTAACAACTTTAAAGATAAAGCTTGATAACTTTATGCAAAATGAAATGAGCCAGTCACAAAATGTCAGAGATTGAATGAGATATATGTAACAGTTACACTCTTAAAAACAGAAAACAGAGTGACATTTGAAAACACCTGAAAATAAAAAAAATTGGAAGTTGTTTAATGTGTATTGAGATTTAGCTTTGCAAGATAAAAACATTCTAGGGATATGTTGCATAGTATTGCCAATAAAATTAATATGACTAGCCTAAATATTTTAAAATATTTGATTGTAAATGTTGTTATATGTTTTTGACAAGTAAAAATGAACAAAAGTACTTAATAAAATAAAGTTCTGATAGTTTAAAAACTATCAAATCCAGAATTTTTTCTCCACCCAAAACTAATAGCTATTCACTAACAAATAGATGTTGAAATTAGTAACATTTTTATGACTGCTTAACCAGAAAAAATTAATCATTCACAACAAACCTACACAAAAATATACGTCATAAAAGATACAGAAATAATATTTATAAAAAGCAAACAAACATAAAGATAAGCATATTGACAACACATATATGAATGAGTTATATTTGATTTTGCTCTACAAATTCTTAAATTGTACAAACTTCAATATTGTCATACACAATTATAACATAAACTAAAATTTCAAAACAACTGATATAAGGTGGCACATTCTAAAATATATAACATAAATGTAAAATTGCAAAACACTAAACATGCAATGTAACACTTATTGGACAACATAAAGTAGTTCAATATATTTATGAAAGAAATCTTAGAAGAAGAATATAAGGAAAAAGTAAACAGAGATTAATTGATGACAACAAAGTCTGAGAACTTTACCAATTTTGATGTAACAAAAATAATTCTGGCCACGTGCAGTGGCTCACACCTATAATCTCAGAACTCCAGTAGGTCAAGGTGGGCAAATCACAAGGTTAGAAGAGTGAGACCATCCTGGCTAACACAGTGAAACCCCATCTCTACTAATAAAAATAAATAAATAAAATCAGCCAGGCATGGTGGCAGGTGCCTATAGTCCCAGCTACTTGGGAGGCTGAGGCAGGAGAATCACTTGAACCTGGGAGGTGGAGGTTGCAGTGAGCGGAGATCGCAAGACTGCACTCCAGCCTGGATAAACATGAGACTCCACCTCAAAAAAAAAAAATTTAAAAACAAACAAACAAAAAAACAAATTCTAACCAATAATATTTTATTCAAAATTATTTTACATCAAAAATAAGATAAAAAGAAAGACTTTCCAAAATGAAAGGTGAGGAAATTCATCACCACTAGCACAGTCCTACAACAAATGCTACATGGTGACCAGGCACAGTGGCTCATGCCTGTAATCCTATAGCATTAAGAGGCTGAGTCAAATCACTTGAGACCAGGGGAGTTCAAGATTAGCCCGAGTAACATAGTGAGACATCATATAAATAAAAAGAAATTCTAACATAAGTCCATTCTCTTGAAGAATAAAATCATGCTGGACAGCACCAAAAAAATGTAGATAGGTCAGGTGCAGTGGCTCACACCTGTAATCCAGCACTTTGGAAGGCCGAGGCGAGCGGATCACCTGAGGTCAGGAGTTCAAGACCAGCCTGATCAACAAGCTGAAACTGTCTCTACTCAAAATAGAAAAATTAGCTGGGCATGGAGAATCACTTGAACCTGGGAGACAGAGGTTACAGTGAGCCAAGATCGTGCAATTGCACTCTAGCCTGGGCAACAAGACCAAAACTCCACCTCAAAAAAAAAAAAAGAACAAATCAGGAGGATGTCATAATTGATAATTCCAAACTATATTTCAAGATTATATTAATAAAAACAAGATGGGGCTGGGCGCAGTGGGTCCCTCCTGTAATCCCAGCACTTTGGGAGGCCAAGGCGGCTGGATTGGCTGAGCTCAGGAGTTTCCAACCAGCCTGGGCAACATGGTGAAACCCTATGTCTACTAAAGTACAAAATAAATTTAGCCAGGCATGGCAGCGTGCACCTGTCGTCCAAGCTAAGTGAGCCAAAATCACACCACTGTACTCCCACCTGGGAGACAGAGCGAGACTCTCTCTCAAAACAAAACAAAAACCCATGATGGATTATGCAGAAAAATGAACAAAAAAGCAAATGAAACAGAAACCACTACTCACATATTTTAGACATAAAAGAAGATAACTTAAAAACTAGTTTAACATGGTTTTTTTGTTTGTTGGTTTTTGGGTTTTGGTTTTTTTGTTTTCTATTTTGTTTTTTACCTTTCAGATGGAGTTTTTTTTGCTCTTTTCACCCAACCTGGAGGCAATGGTGCAAGCTTGGCTTACTACAACTTCTGCCTTTCTGGTTCAAGCGATTCTCCTGTGTCAGCCTCCAGAGTAGATGAGAGGACAGGCATACGCCACCACACCCAGCCATCTTTTGTATCTGTTGTAGAGATGAGGTTTCACCATGTTGGCCAGGCTGGTCTCGAACTCCTGACCTTAGGCGATCCACCTGTCTTGGCCTCCTAAAGTGCTGGATTTACAGGCACGAGACACTTGCCCAGCCTAACATAGAGTTTTATGAAATTATGCAAACATTTATGATTTTCCTGAAAATATGAAAAAGTAGATTGTGCAGTCTCTTCTTTTCATTCTTCTATATATATATTTTTTTTGGACAGAGTCTTGCTCCGCGGGCCAGGCTGGAGTGCAATGGCACATCCTCGGTTCACCATGACCTCCGCCTCTCAGGTTCAAGGGATTCTCCTGTTTCCGCCTCCTGAGGAGCTGGGATTACAAGTGTGCCCCACCACGCCCAGCTAATTTTCGTATTTTTAGTAGAGACTGGATTTCACCATGTTGGTCAGGCTGGTCCCAAACTCCTGACATCATGATCTGCACATCTCGGCCTCCCAAAGTGCTGGGATTAGAAGTGTGAGCCACCGTGCCCCGCCATTTGTGCAGTCTCTTATATGCCATGAAGAAGACTTTGGCTGTCACTGTAAACTTGAAGGAAGATCACAAAAGGGAAGGTAGAATCCTTTGAGAATTTAAAAGCATAAGACAGAAGATGCTCCTATATAAGAGTAAAATTTGTTAAAACTCTCGCTTGGGCCAGGGGCCATTTTGGAAGCATCTGTCCAAGCTCTGCTTCCTGTCCGAATATGGGGAAGTGGACCTCCAGAGAAGGCGAGGGAAGAGAATCAGCAGGCTTCTAATCAACCAAACATGATTGCTTTGCCAGGAACATCTGCAAAAGGGGGAACCAAAGGAAAAGTATCTGTCAAAGGTGACAAAGTGCTCTGCTCTAAGAAGAAGGCAGTGTACGACAACGCCACACCTCAGAAGATACCAATCCCTCCATTACCCTCTAAACTGCCACCTGTTAATCTGATTCACCGGGACATCGTGTGGGCCTGGGGTCAGCAATTAAAGCTAAGCACCAGAGGCCAGAAACTGGATGTATATAAGCACCTGTGTGCCCTTGCTTACCCAAACCAAAAGGATTTCCCTAGCACAGCAAAAGAGGCCAAAATCCGGAAATCATTGCAAAATAAATTAAAGGTGGAAAAAGGGAAAGCATGCCTGCAGAGTTCGGGGACACAGCCTCCTGAAGCGGCCCTTCCCCCAGCGGAGGAGCTGTCTGCTCTGGAAGGGCTCACTGCGCTCCTTGAGGGAGTTAATACAGTTGTGGTGACAACTTCTGCCCCAGAGGCTGTGCTGGCCTCCTGGGTGGGAATTTCAGCCAGGGCAAGGACACCAGAGAGAGCGG
>CAUYQU010061420.1:0-35764 GCA_963574635.1 Cheracebus regulus | reverse complement strand
TTGAGTCTCTGCCAGGTTTTGGTATCAGGATGATGTTGGTCTCATAAAATGATTTGGGAAGGATTCCCTCTTTTTGGGTTATTTGGAATAGTTTCAGAAGGAATGGTACCAGCTCCTCTTTGTATGTCTGGTAGAATTCGGCTGTGAACCCATCTGGACCTGGGCTTTTTTTGGGTGGCAGACTCTTAATTGCTGCCTCAACTTCCGACCTTGTTACTGGTCTATTCAGGGTTTCGACTTCTTCCTGGTTTAGGCTTGGGAGGAGGCAAGTGTCCAGGAATTTATCCATTTCTTCCAGGTTTACTAGTTTATGTGCATAGAGTTGTTTTTAATAATCTTTGATGATGGTTTGTATTTCTGTGGAATCTGTGGTGATATCCCCTTTATCGCTTTTTATTGCATCTATTTGGTTATTCTCTCTTTTCTTTTTTATTAATCTGGCTAGTGGTCTGTCTATTTTGTTGATCTTTTTGAAAAACCACCTTTTGATGAATTTATATTTTGTCTGGGGCTACAGAAATATTTACAAAAAAATGCTTTTAAGAGCACACAGACACACACACACACAAAAGAACACACATAACCTAGTACAAAAATCACCAACTTTTATCAGGTATGAACTATGACAAATACAAAAAACCCTGATATCCTAAAAAAAAAAAAAAAAAACAACAACAAAAAAACAGAATTTGAAATTTGATGGGAAATAAACATAAAAATAGTTAACTCAATCTGGTAAATATTATAATAAAATCAAGTCTGGGTAGGGTATGGTGGCTCACACCTGGTATCCAGCACTTTGGGAGGCCAATGTGGAAGGATCACTTGAAGCCAGGAGTTTGAGACCAACCTGGGAAACATGGTAAGAACTTTTTTTATGATTATGATTATTATCTTGGCTCACTGTAGCCTCTGCCACCTGGATTCAAGCGATTCTCATGCCTCAGCCTCCCAAGCAGCTGGGATTACAGGCATGTGCTGCCATGCTTGGCTTATTTTTGTATTTTTAGTAGAGACAGGGTTTCACCATGTTGCCCAGGTTGGTCTCGAACCCCTGAGTTCAAGAGATCCATCCACCTTGGCCTCCCAAAGTGCTGGGATTACAGGCATGAACCATGGCATCTGGCCAAGACCTCACCTTTAAAAATAAAAATAAAATGGTATTTCCTAGGTTTTATTCTAGAGTTTTTATGGTGTTAGGTCTCATGTTTAAATCTTTAATCCATCTAGAGTTAATTTTTGCATAAGGTGTAAGGAAGGGATCCAGTTTCAACTTTCTGCAAAGTGGGTGTTGAACAATGAAAACACATGGACACAAGGAGGGGAACATCATACACCTGGGCCTGGGGAGTGGGGGGCCAGGGGAGGAATAGTAGGGGGTGGGGGGATTGGGGAGGAATAGCATTAGGAGAAATACCTACTGCAGATGATGGGGTGATGGATGCAGCAAACCACCACCATGGCACATGTATACCTATGTAACAAACCTGCACGATCTACACATGTACCCCAGAACTTAAAGTATATTAAATAAATTAAAAAATAAAAACAAAAATTAAAAAGAAGCCAGGCACAGTGGTGTTCTCCTGTAGTTCCAGCTACCTGAGAGGCTGAGGCAGGAGGACTGCTTGAACTGAGGAGTTCAAGGCTGCAGTGAGCTATGATTGCACCACTGCCTTCTGGTCTAGGCAACAGAGCGAGACCTTGTCCCTAAACAAACAAACAAACAAACAAAAACCCCAAATCATGTCTTAAATGTTATAGGTATGAAAATGAGGAAGCAATTTATTCTTGACATGGGGAAAGAAGGAAGGCTAGAGGGCACCTGCTTATATTGGACCTATAAGTAAGAAAGCAGAGCAGGCTCAGAGATAGGCCAGAAGTTCAGTGTGTCTAGAACTTCAGGTAGGGAATACCAGAGAGACTGAAGGGCTTTTTTGTTTTTTAAGAGAGGACTTCTTGCTTTGTCACCCAAGCTGGAGTTCAGTGGTGTTATCTTGGGTCACTGCAACCTCAAACTCCTGGGGTCAAGTGATCCTCCCACCTCAGCCTCCTGGGTAGTTGAGACTATAGGCAGGCCACCATGCCCAGCTAAATTTTTTGTAGAGATGGGTCTCACTATGTTGTCCAGGCTGATCTCAAACTCCTGGCCTCAAACAGTCCTCCTGCCTCAGCCTCTCAAAGTGCTAGGATAACGGGCATGAGCCACTGTGCCCAGCCTCAAGGGCTTTTAAAATACCTTGTTAGGAAATTGAGATTCTTCTGCAGGCTATCAGATATCACTGAAACATTAAACAGGGAAATGAAAGGCTGGTATTTTATTCTAATTATTTGTTCAGCAAGTTTTCAATTAAATGATTATTAATAATTCTGTATGAAACATAGGGAATGAGTTTTAAAACATACTAAAACACTGCAAGCAAACTCTCTCACAATTACCTCTGGTGCAACAAAATTTGCAGTATAACAAGGAGTCATGAGAAGACCATTTTCCGCTCTCAGCTGTTTTGCAAAGCCAAAATCACAAATTCGAATAGATTCCGGATTACCAGATTCATCCACATAAAGAATGTTGCTAGGTTTCAAGTCTCTATGAACCACCTAATTGAAATACAAATTAAAGAGTTATGTTAACAATATATTTCCATTACTGAAAGTTCTTTATTCACAAACTGTCAAGCAATGCACTTAACAAGATGATGAGTGCTGACCTTTACATTAGCCCAACATTATAAAATGCTGATAATATAAAGCATAACTCTCTAACATAGACCTGGGACAAGGAGGAGGAGGAAGAAAGAATAGTATTTACCTCCTTCCTTTGTCCAGTTGAGTAATTGGGTTAAGGAAAAATGCAGACAGCAATAATGTATCTACCACCGGATTGATCACTCATTTAATACTGAGTATCTATCATGTACGAGGGTATTATAAAAGCTGCTGCAGCTACTGTGGTGAACAAGACCCAAAAGATCCTGGCCTTTCCGTGCTAGGAGCTTACACAGTTCTGGGGGAAGCAAAGAATAGACAGGTTGAGAGATGGGGCATAACTAGGGAGGTCACTTTAATTAGGGTATCAGAGAGGGTTTCTAGATGAGGTAACATCTAATCCAGTATCTGAAGAACAGCATGAATGAGCCAATAAGAACAGTGGGTGAAAGTCATTCTAACTAGAAGGAACAGCATGTACAAGGTACATACACAGCAAATACATTCTGATAGACTAAATGGAACAGAGAGGGCATTGAGAAATAAAAAGGGAAAAACCAAAACAAATCTGGACTTTATTTTTGGTATTGGTTATTTGTTATACAAGATGTTAAATATGCAGAAAGAAACCTTTTCTTTAGAGTTCTGTATTATTTTCCTCCTTTAATGATCTACCTGAGTACAGTAGCCCTCCCTTATCTGTGGGGTATATGTTCCAAGACCCCCAGTATATTCTTAAAATTGAGGATAATACCAAACTCTCTATATATTTTTTCCTAGATATACATACCTATAATATAGTTTAATTTATAAATTAGGCACAGTAAGAGATTAACAACAATGACTAACAAGTAGTGCAATTGTAAAAATATACTGTAATAAAAGTTATGTGAATGTGGTCTCTCAAAATACTGTAATATTTTTGGACCATGGTTGACTGTGGGTAACTGAAACCACAGAAAGCAAAATTGCAGATTAGTAGGGGACTACTCTACTTTTATCATAAGCTTCTCTGACATTCCTTTTTAGACTTAAGCGTGCCTTCCATCACCAAATTCTGAGTCTATGTTCTAATCAATTAAATTAGATTTAGTTCCTCACATCCAGGACATCACTTTCCCAGACTACTTTAATAACGAATTACTGATGAGGCATTGGGAAAAGAACACAGAAGACTTTGATGACTGCAAGGTCGTAAGTTCCTCAGTGAATACTGAGTTCTACTAATTTCAAGGTATAATACTAGGCAAATCATGGTAAGTTAGGAGTCAGGAAGTGCTAGAATTAACACATTCTATTTGTTGGCTTTCGAGGCAAAGACAAAACAAGAAGAATGTCTTGAAACTGAACTCCTTACGAAGTAATCTTTTATATATGTATGCATCAAAACATCACGTTGTATATCATGAATAGATATATTTTGTCAACTAAAAACTTTAAAAAAAATTGTTTATTTTCCTCTTGGTTTCCATTCCTCTTCACTATTCTGCTATTCTTCTTTCTTCTCTCCCTCCCCTCATTTTCTCCTTTCCTCCCAGATTTCCCTTTTTTTTTTTTTTTTTTTGAGATGGAGTCTCATTCTGTCGCTCAGGCTGGAGTGCAGTGGTGCAATTTCAGGTTATTGCAATCTCTGCCTCCCGGGTTCAAGCAATTCTCCTGCCTCAGCGTCCCGAGTAGCTGGGATTACAGGCGTGCACCATGGCGCCTGGCTAATTTTTGTATTTTTAGTAGAGATGGGGTTTTGCCGTGTTGGCCAGGCTGGTCTCAAACTCCTGACCTCAGGTGATCTGCCGCCTCGGCCTCCCAAAGTGCTAGATTACAGGCATGAGCCACTATGTCTGGCCGCCTTCTTTTCAAAATATGATTTTCTTTTTTGTTTTTGAGACAGAGTCTCACTCTGTTGTCCAGGCTGGAGTGTAGTGGCACGATGTCAGCTCACTGCAATCTCCACCCCACCAGGTTCAAGCAATTCTCCTGCCTCAGCCTCCTGAGTAGCTGGGATTACAGGCGCCTGTCACTGCACCTGGCTAATTTTTGTATATTTAGTAGAGACGAGGTGTCACCATCTTGGCCAGGCTGGTCTTGAACTCTTGACCTTGTGATCCATCTACCTTGGCCTCCCAAAGTACTGGGACTACGGTGAGCCACTATGCCTGGTTGCCTTCTTTTAAAAATATGATTTTCTCAAACCTTGCTCTCAAGTGATCTGCCAGCCTCGGCCTCCCAAAGTGTTGGGATTACAGGAATGAGCCATTGTGCCCAGCCTAGAAATACGATTTCTCTTTTTGCTGTTTACTAAAAATCTGTGTACAAGAAGAATGAAGAGCATATCCATCAGCCAGATGCATGTGACTACTTGACCTCATTGTTTTAAGGATTTCCTTTTATACATGAATAGAAACCAGGATTCCTTGTTTCTGCTTTCTAACCTGAAGTGGGCCTGGTTTTCATGAGTACAGAGTGATCTAGCAGACACAATGCTATGTTTTCCAGGTCGGAAGAGATTACTTACTTTTTCTTGGAAGCACAAGAGTTTAACATAAACAAGCTAGGATATCAAAGGAACACTTCGATCTCAATGAGAAAAGTTTACATAGAGGAAGACCAGTAGGATAATTCAGCTAATAGCAGCTTTTTTCCATTACATACATAAAACAACTTCTATCTTTGTAATTTTAGCTCAAACACACATAAAGAAAAAAGTGTGTATGTATATGTGTGTGTGTGTGTGTGTGTGTGTGTGTGTGTGTGTGTGTGTACAGAGTGTTAAAAAGACTTACCCCTTGTGCGTGAAGATATTCAACGGTTTTGGTTATAGTGAAAAGGACAGCACTGGCCTCTCGTTCAGAGAAAAATTTTTGTCTGAGAATTTTATCCAGCAATTCACCTCCTTTCATAAGTTCTGTTACAACATACACATATTTTCCATCATCATATACCTATAAAATTTAACATCAAAATGTAAATGTTACTTGAAGCTTTGTATGTGTCCAAAACAAAGTTTAAAATATAAAAGAGAAACTCATTTTATATTCAAGAAAATTTTTATTTATTTATTTATTTATTTATTTAGAGACGGAGTCTTGCCCTGTCACCTGTGAGTGCACTGGCACAATCTTGGCTCACTGCAATATCTACTTCCTGGGTTCAGTAATCCTCCCACTTCAGCCTCCCAAGTAGCTGGGACTACAGGCACATGGCACCATAACTGGCTAATTTTTGCATTTTTTGTAGAGATGAGGTTTTGCTGTGTCTTCATGAGCAATGATAATCAGAGTAAATTTGAGTTTTGACAACAACCAGATATGGTCTTTGGGCCTACTGTGAACATCATTAGCAAGAGAGGACTTAACACTACCTGGGGAGTTCACACTCTTTGCCAACACTTTGTTATAATAAAAGTCAAGAGAGACATAGGCAGCAGGGTAACATAACAGTCCAGGGAAAGATACTTTACTTGTCCTTGGGGTGGCAATGGGCAGGGCAGGCTTCCTGGAAGAAGCAGTGCCTTAGCAAAATCTTTATGTGTGGTAGTTAGCCAGGCAAAGAAAATAAATGGTGTTAGCAACTAAGGGAACTATAAATTTAGACAGAGCAGCATGGGAAAAATGAGGCATGTGCAAGAAATCTACATAATAGAACACAGAGCATAAGGTGCATAAAAAAGTATGTGAGAAGTCTGAAAACTACAGAGGAAGGCAGGGTCTTAAGGGGCTGGAGATTATAGACTATAGGCAGGGAAGTTAAATGGGTAGTTATGAGTGTTAGATCTCTTTCTAGTAATGTGGAAGATACCTTAAGGGAGGCTGGAGAATGAGACTAGTCAATATTGAATATTAACTAATAGTAATATTAACACTGAACATTTAGGTAAATGTTCAAGTAAATGCAGATATTAAAAGCAATAATATCATAAGTACTTTTCTTCTTAAAGCAAAAGTACAAAAAATAACTGTATAAACATATCTTCCTTGATAAATGAAATTATGCCATATATATACATACATTGTTTTCAAATCTACTTTTATTTATTTTCTTCTTCTTCTTCAAATCTACTTTTTAAACTTACCATGCTGAAGTTTTTTTTTTTTCTTTGAGACAGGGTCTTGCTCTGCCACACAGGCTGGAGTGCAGTGGTGCAATCACTGCTCACTGCAGTCTTGACCTGCCAGGTTGAAGCGATCCTCCCACCTCAGCCTCCAGAGTAGCTGTGACCATAGGTGTGAGAAACCATGCCTGGCTAATTTTTAAATATTCTGTAGAGACAGGGTCTCCCTAAGTTGTCCAGGCTGGTTTTGAACTCCTGGGCTCAGGCAATCCTCCTGCCTCAGCCTCCTAAAGTGCTGGGATTACAGGTATGAGCCACTGTGCCCGGCCTAGCTAATTAAAAGAAAAGGTTTTTTTCATAGAGATGGGGTTCCCGCTGTGTTGATCTGGCTGGTCTTGAACTCCTGGCCTCAAGTAATACTTCTGCCTTGTCCTCCCAAACTGCTGGGATTACAGGCATGAGCCACTGTGTCCAGCCTATGTTGAGTTGTCTACAACACAATTTTTGAAAATACACTATTTTCAATGTGAGTTAGACAACTGATTCAAATGATCCATGTTAAAGAGTCTACTTACATCCTTTAGAGTAATTATGTTTGGATGCTGTCCATAACGAAGAAGAATTTCAATTTCTTCTGTTGGGTCTCTCTTGCTTTTATCAATAATCTAAAAGGCAAATATTTTAGAACAGAAGCTCATGAACTATACAGTTATTAACTGTGTATAGCTACAGACCTTGGGTATTACCTCACGTAAATAGTGTATAAATAAATCATTTATCAGTCAGTTTTATTCAACTACTTGGCCAGACTGTTTAATCAGAAAGCCAGTCTTAATATAGATGGCAAGGCTATAAATTCCAACTCATGAGTCACATTCCCACCATGCCTCTCCAATGTAAGTTTGTAGTAAGTTTAGGACTTACCGAAAACTCAGAAAGTCTTGAGAAAAGGTACCAAGAACACAGTCAATGTATCTTTTCTTCTATCTTTAAGGTCTTAAACATTTGGTAACTCTAATAAACTTCTAACCCCCCATCAATACAGATAATTAAAAGCCAGATATAACACCACTACTAGCATCTGCTTATTGAATTGTTTACTTCCTTTAATAAAATCTTTCAGTTGAATATCCTGTTAGTTGTAAGCTACTTATAAAAGCTAATTACCAGTTAAGCAGAACAATCTTGTTTTAGAAGTTAGGCAGAAAGCTACACAGAAAATCACACCTAGAATTTTATTTGGTTAGAATTTAGTTTAATTATTATAATAAAGCCCTTTAAAATAGTAATGTAGCTTTCTAACCCTTTTATTTTGGCTGCTCCTTAAAAATACTTCTCTTAATATTTTAATCTGCTAAACTAATATTATATAAAAAAGACAAATTTTGCTTTCAATTCATTCAAAGGGTGGTCTGAAACAAATTAGGTGGCCTTTGTATGTTCGATTTTAAAAAGCTTAGTAATTAATGTATGTACTAAATACCCAGGCCCTCCAACAACCTAGGAAAGAGGTTACAACTCTCAGTATGAGCCCAGTCTTCTATCTGAAATAGATTTAGAGTTGACCCTTGAACAACCCAGGTTTGAACTATGAGCGATCAATCACACGTGGATTTTCTTCTGCTTCTGCCACCCCTGAGACACCAAGACCAACTCTTTCTCCTCCTCTTCCCTCCTCAGCCTACTAACATTTTCACCTTATTCAAGGTGAAAATGATGAGGATAAAGACCTTTATTATGATCCACTTCCATTTAATTGAATAGTAAGTATATTTTCTTTTCCTTATAATTTTTTTGAGACAGGGTCTTGCTCTGTTGCCCAAGCTGGAGTGTAGTGGCACGATCATGGCTTGCTGCAACTTTGAACTCCTGGGTCCAAGTGATCCTCCCACCTCAGCCTCCTAAGTAGCTGGGACCACAGGCACATGCCACCACACTCAGCTAATTTTAAAAATTATTTGTAGAGATGAGGTCTGGCTATGTTGCCAAGGCTGGAGTACAGTGGCACCATCATAGTTCACTGCAGCCTGAATCTCCTGAGCTCAAGCAATCCTTCCATCTCAGCCTCCTGAGTAGCTGGGACTATAGGCACATGTAGCCATGCCTGGCTAATTTTTAAACAATTTTTTCTGTAGAGACGGGGTCTTGTTATGTTGCCCAGGCTTGTCTCAAACTCCTGGCCTCAAGCAATCCTCCCACCTAGGCCTCCCAAAGTGCTAGGATTACAAATGTGAGATACTGTGCCTGGCATGATATTCTTTTTTTTTTTTTTTTGAGACAGATTCTCACTCCATCGCCAGGTGCCAGACTGGAGTGCAGTGGCGCGATCTCGGCTCACTGCAACCTCCGCCTCCCGGGTTCAAGCAATTCTCCTGCCTCAGCCTCCTGAGTAGCTGGGATTACAAGTGCGCACCACCACGCCCAGCTAATTTCTGTATTTTTAGTAGAGATGGGGTTTCACCATGTTTGCCAGGATGGTCTCGATCTCTTGACCTCGTGATCCGCCCGCCTCGGCCTCCCGAAGGGCTGGGATTACAGGCGCGCACCACCACACCCAGCTAATTTTTGTATTTTTAGTAGAGACGGGGTTTCATCATGTTTGCCAGGATGGTCTCAATCTCTTGACCTCGTGATCCGCCCGCCTCGGCCTCCCAAAGTGTTGGGATTACAGGTGTGAGCCGCCGCGCCCGGCGCCTGGCATGATATTCTTAATAACACTTCCTTCTCTCTAGCTTACTTTATTGTAAGAATACAGTATCTAATACATGTAACATACAAAACGTGTGTTAATGTGTGTATATGCTATCAGTAAGGCTTCTGGTAAACAGTAGGCTATGAGTAGTTAAGTTAGGGGAGTCAAGCTATACACAGATTTTCAACTGCTTGGGGATCAGCACTCCTAAGTGCTGTTATTCAAGGATGGACTGTAGTAGTAAAACAGTTCTGTATTTGGAGAAGAGGGAAGATAAACATATAGGTGCCCACTGTAATCAACTGCAAATGATAGTGTGGAATTAGGCAAATGGGTGATTAAGAGGACAGGTATATGGAATCGACATGCTAATTTAAGAGATGATCTGGGACTAGTCTTTTGAAAACCAGAACACACTGGGAGGGGTTGTTTTTGGCGTGGAACTGCTAATCTGAGCCCAGTTTACATTAGATCTATACTTGTGCTTGTGGACCTCAAATATGTAGTAATTTCAGTAGTATTCAGTTGTATTGGGATGGGTTTTATGAATCATTTAAGTCACAAATATCCACAAATAGCTTGGAGATATTTTTGAGGTTTTAGGCATAGTCCTCAAGGTTTCTGTAATGCAAAGGGGCCTCAGGACATTTCTGCTTGTTATCATGTATTTATGGAGGCAAGACACATCCTTAAACTGCCCACCAAATATGTTATTAGTCTTTTCTCTTTTCATATAAGCAATTTGAAAATTTCTATTTATCTTAGATTTCAGTAAGGGCAAGGAATAAGAAAATAGAAAATTAAATATATTTCTTTAAAAATTTATTTCTGTCTTTAAAATTAGCTTTACTGTCCTTCCAATGAAGCAAATTAAATGTATTTCTATGGTTCATCCTATCCACACAAAAGCCCTATACACACTGATGACTTTGAAGCAGTTACATCTGAGTTTAGAACAGTAGTAACAACTAATGTCACTATCTCTCTAAACAGGAGCTATGCATATTTATAAACCAGTCTTAAGGTTTAAATAAGTTGAAAGCTTTAGATGTTGTTTGAATTGCTTGAGATTGGAGAGCAGAGGCTACTATTCCAAGAAGTGAAAAGACAGATTTGAATATAGCGTTTGTTCACTTACTTGGTTGTAAGTAAACAAAGGTTTGAAATTCAAACTTTATTGCAGAGCTACGTTCCTTGGTTTTTCGCTTAGAAAATTCTGTCTTAGGATACTTGATGAAATTAAAACAGCTAATGATAATGAATTTTATGACAGTTGTTATTATTCTTTTATTAGTTCCAAGATCCTTTTAGATGTAAAGAAAGGTATGAACATTTTTGCTAGAGAAGACATAAACATACAAAATTTTGCATACAATTTTGAGGAATTTTGCTGACACCCTGAACATAAAATGGGGACTTCTGAGAGCAAAAAAGATACTTTAAAAATCACTTGAGGTGTAAACTGGTACTGCTCTGGGCAAACTAGATGTATAACCACCTTACCTTTAGCTTACAGGGTTCTAGGTTAAGATCTCTGAAGATCACTAGCCAGATATTTAAATTTAATTTTTTTTATAACAAAAGACATTTTTAACAATGAGTGTAATTTTTAACTGGTACTGACATGCATTAACAATAACTGTGAAAATTAGATTTTAAATAAAAAATATTTACCTTCACTGCAAACTCCATGTTTGTAGCTTTATGTATACATCTCTTGCAAACAGAGTAGGAGCCAACTCCAATATCTTCTTTTACTTCATATCCATCAGTAAACTGAATACTGTTCCTGTGTAACTGCTACAAAAAATTATAAATTGCTGAAGAGTCCCATAATGCCTTTAGTGCATTTTATAATAGGGAAGTATGTTACTCAGCATGCATTGTTGATGCTCTACATATAAATGAATAAGAATAAAATACATCTTTATAGTACTTATTCTTCTATAAGTGATTTTGGAAGTGTTTACAATGAAATGTACAGCAAGAAATGTGCCTTAAAAAAGCTTATGTTAAAAATAAAAATTGAATTTTCACAACAGAAAAAGCAGAGCTACTTGATGTGGGGCCTATATCCTTGTCTGTTATTCAGCCTCATTTCACTTCCCATTGGCTATAGGTTTTCAAGCACCTTTGCAAATGAGAAGTTTGAAACCTATATATAGAAGAAAAGGATTTAGGAGGATTCAGAATTAGAACATCTGAATTCTTGTCTCAGATGCACCACTTACAGGCTGTGTAACTTTGAGCCTGTATTTTCTGAGAGTAATGCTGAAGATTAAATAAAAACAATGTATTTGCAAGCAATACCAGTTAGTGCCATTTTGGACTTTCAGTAGCCACGCCCTCCTTTCTTCACCCTGAAGTCATAGCTTTATACAACTTCTGCTAAAGAAGCTGGTCATGGGTTAGGGACTAATAACATATACAGCAGATGATGAACAGCAACTTACTGATTCCATAAACAGGCTGAGGAAAGTTGTGCTGCCCTTGGCTATACTGATATGAGACCTCCATGCCTATGAGACTTGTATACTATACATTAAAACTTGAATTCTGTAGAATATACAAGTTTGTGGTTTCTATGTTAGGTACAGAATTTATAATTTAAAAAGTTGCCATACATTCATGTGTTTGCATAGTAAATGGCACAGACTATTCCAACATGAGCTCTGCTTAAAAACCAGTGTTTTAATTGGTTTTCTACAAAGTGGAAAGCAGGATAACTGACTCATGAAACAACTTTAGAGCAAAAGCAACTTAATCATCAAGCAAATCCAAGTACAAATTATACACTAAAAACAATCCACTGTCCTTCAAAAGATATATCTAGTTCCCTTTGATTAGAAAGATGACTTAAGATTTGAGTTCATTTTTATTTCTTGTCTCTTTCTAAGGCAAACATTGCCAAACTATGGTCAGTGAGCCAAATCTGATTTATTGCCTGTGTGTGTAAATAAAGTTTTATTGGCACATAGCCATGTCCACTTACTTATGTATTGTCTGTGGCTGCTTTGTGCTACATAGCAGAGTTGAGTAGTTGTGACAGAGCCCATATAGCCCACAAAGCCTCAAATATTATCTGACCCTTCACAGAGAAAGTCTGCTGACCCCTGTTCTAAGGCATCAAAGAACCAGAAGACCTCAATTCATCATAGCTGACCTGATGGAGGCAAAGGGTGAAACAAACTCATCATGAAAAACATTTTGAGGCACAGGAGAGGACATAAATAAAATGGCTCAACTCTATTTTCAAGTCACATAGGTATCTAGGATTTTGGCTCTTGCAACCTTTTCAATGATAAATGAAAAAAATTTCAAAGAGTAAAGTTAATGATATAAAATGTATTCTATTTTATTTTTTAAAAAATTTCTTTATTATTTATTTTTTTTAAAAGATGGGGTTTCACCATGTTGGTCAGGCTGGTCTTGAACTCCTGACCTCAGGTGATTCACCCACCTCGGCCTCCCAAAGTGCTAGGATCACAGGCATGAGCCACTGAGCCCGGCCCTTATTTTATTTTTTGAGACAGAGTTTCAACTCTGTCACCCAGGCTGGAGTGCAGTGGTGCAACCTCTGCTCACTGCAACCTCCGCCTCCTAGGTTCAAGTGATTCTTGTGCTTCAGCCTCCTAGTACCCAGAATTACAGGCATGCGCCACCACGCCCGATTCATTTTTGTATTTTTAGTAGAGATGAGTGTTTCACCATGTTGGCCAGGCTGGTCTCAAACTCCTGACCTCAAGTGATCCACCTACCTCGGCCTCCCAAAATGGTGGGATTACAGGTGTGAGCCATTGCACCCAGTCTAAAATGTATTTTAAATTGCTCATTTAAAGTCAGCAGAAAAAAATCTAATTATTCACAGAATGAACTATATCTTACAACATTCTAAATCTGAAATTATTTAGACATCCACTCACCTGAACAATTGAATGTACACCAACTGTCTGCATAGCTTGGCTTTCATCATCTGAGGTAATAGCAACAAAACTAAACCCCCGAAAAAGCTGATGTGCATTAGCACTAGGTGGAATGCCAGGTGAATCTGAAAAGAGTAAGAAGTGACAAGATTCATTTGAAAGGTAACTAGGGGAAAAACTGTTGACACTATGACCTTTTTCACTTATTCTGGAATTCTATTTCTCAGGTACACAGTATATACCTCTTGCCTTCCAGGATACCTGTGAGGCACTGTATCAGATCTGTTCTGATTGTGTATTGCCATTACGACACCAACATCCTAGTCCCTCGGAGCCTAGAAAATAGCTAATTCATTTGAAGAATAAATGGATGAATTATAGGGTTAATGATATTCAAAATTAATGCTGTCCCATGGAATTTCCTGAAATGATGGAAATTTTATCTTTACAGTCTAATATGATAGCTACTAGCTTCATGCAGCTTTTCAACATTTGAAATGTGCCTAGTGTGACTGAGAAACTACATTTTAAATTTTAATTAATTTAAATTTAATTAGCTACATGTGGCTACTGGCTACCATACTAGACACTGCAGCCCTCAATAATAACCTAGCTGGGGTGGAATGGGGTGGATCTACAGCAAATTTAGGAGATTTGAAGATAGTGTAAGGGGTTATCCTGGAAAAGGTTTTCATTTTTTCTTTTTGAGACAGAGTCTCGCTCTGTCACCCAGGCTGGAGTGCAGTGGTGTAATTTTGATGCTCTGCAACCTCCACCTCCCGGGTTCAAGGGATTCTTGTGCTTCAGCCATCCACGTAGCCAGGATTGCAGGTGCATGCCACCAAACCTGGCTAATTTTTGTATTTTAGTAGAGACAGAGTTTCACTATGTTGGCCAGGCTCGTCTCGAACTCCTGGGCTCAAGCGATCTGCCTGCCTCGGCCTTCCTCCCAAAGTGCTAGGGTTACAGATGTGAGCCACTGTGCCCAGAGTCTGGAAAAGATTTTCTGATTGAACAAGAAAAAAATATATTTGTTATCTTATATTTGTATTTTCCCATTTTCTCCTTACCTTTCGGAGTTTTTGCAGTAAACTCAGGATCAAAATAGAACGTATCTTCAGGCCTACCCGTTGCAGGTTTAAATGGTGGATGAATTTCTCTTCTATACAGTTTCTGGAGGAAAAAAAAAAAGAGACTTAGACATATTTTAATTCTAATGAAGTATTTCAAGCAAGTTTTCATTCTATACTTACATTCCAGTCTATTGTCGAGAAAAACGAATGCCTTTTAATTTCTTCAACTCCATCTGGTCCTGCACCTATCAAAAATGGATTCATTGGTAATTTTATCTCAAGGAGAAATATACATATTGTTCGGCCTTTGCTTTTAATACTTGCCTAATTAATTAGTTAATTTTGAGACAAGGGCTTGCTCTATCACCCAGGCTGGAGAGCAGTGGGGTAATCTCAGCTTACTGCAGCCTTAACCTCTCAGGCTCAAGTGATCCTCCTACCTCCACCTCCTGAGTAGCTGGGAGTACAGGTGCGCACCACCAGGCCTGGCTAATTTTTGTAAAGACAGGGTTTCGCCACGTTGCCCAGACTGGTCTTGAACTCCTGGACTCAAGTAATTCTCCTGCCTTGGTCTCTCAAAGTGTTAAGATTACAGGCGTGAGCCACCATGCCTAGCCTTGTCTAAATAGTTAATAATTCCACCATAAAACAAATATCCACTCCCCACTAAAAACAAACACCAACAAACACACAACATAAACAAAATAATTAAAATTTTTACCTAATCTGTTTGCAGGATTTCGTTTGAAAAGCATTCGTAAAAGACTCTGGGCTTCAGGACTCAAAAACTGTGGCATTCCAAGTTTGGCTCTAAATAATAAATCCACATAATATTTTATTTCTTGGAGGCATCTGTACTTTTATTTAAAAAAAAATTTAAATTAAGCTTTTTGAGATACTTGTAGGTTCACACTCAGTTGTAAGAAATAATACAGAGAGATCCCCTGTGCTCTTTACCCGGTTTCTTCCAATGGTAACATCGTGCAAAACTACAATATAATTATCATAACCAGTATATTGACAAGGAAACAATCCAATGATCTCATTCACATGGCACTGGTTTTCCTTGCACTTATTTGCGTGTTTAGTTCTATGCCATTTTATTACATATATGGCTTCTGTATGAATATGTTAGTTGTTTATCCATTATCTGTTGAAAGACATCTGGGTTGTGTCCGGTTTTGGGCTAATATGAATAAAGCTACGATGAAAATTTATGTACAAGTTTTCATTTGAACACATAACCGAATTTCAGTTCATAATCTAATGAGCTTTTTATTTTTTCAAAATATTGCAAAGAACACTGTGAAAGTAAGATAATTTGAATCCTGTTCTGGCTCTGTTACTAAGAACTTTGTGACAGTGGGAAAGTCAATTATTCTGGGCCTGTTATCACTTCTTCATAAGCAAGGGGATTGGATACTAGACCAATGGCTCCCAAAGTGTAGACTCGGAACTCCTCCTCAAAGGGAATTTATGAAACCTAACATTTAAAACTGCTAAGTGAACATGTGTTTCATATGCCACTTTTTCCTTTCCATTCCCTTTAACAGCCCCTGCAGGGAAGGGGAACTGGTGGGAAAAAGGATTATGGAATACTGAAGATATACAGTCTAAAAACTGCTGGCCTAGATGAACTTGAAGGTCTGTTTCAGCTCTAATATGTAATTTTAATTCTTTTTCCAGACCTACAAATTAAAGAAACCAATGATCCTGTAAGTATGACAATAATAATACAGCCGGGGAAAATTCCTATTTCAGAAACAGATCCATTTATTATTCAGTGAGTTGTTAGTGAGCTATTACATGCCAGACACTGTTTAGTGCTGAGGATACAGAGATAAAGAGAGCCCATGGACCCCACAGTCCACGGTGAAGATGGATACAGATAATCCTAGTATATTAAGGGACAAATGCAGAAGAGCATACACAAAGAGTGACAAGGGACCAGTAGAGGATATTTAATTTAACATGGGAGATTATGAAAGTTTTTGAATATAATCTAAAGGCTGATAATTTATTCATTTGGCTAGTGTTTCCCCAAATTTTACTGAATAATATTAATCCCTCTAGATAGTTAGCAACAATAAAAAAATTCATGACCCAATGAGCTTGTAGAATGGTATCTATTATATCCCCTTATTAGAGACACAGAATTAAAATACACTGCATATAAAAAGGCTGAGAAATCTAAAGCAAAGAAATCAGCCGGGCATGGTGGCTCACACCTGTAATCCCAGCACTTTGGGAGGCTGAGGCAGGTGGATCACGAGGTCAGTAGTTCAAGACCATCCTGGCCAACACGGTGAAATCCCGTCTCTACTAAAAATACAAAAAAATTAGCCGGGTATGGTGGCACACGCCTGTGGTCCCAGCTACTCGAGAGGCTGAGGCGGAAGAATCGCTTGAACCCAGGAGGCGGATGTTGCTGTGAGCCAAGATTGCACCACTGCACTCCAGCCTGGCGACAAAGCAAGACTTCGTCTCAAAAAAAAAAAAAAAAATTAGCCAGGTGTGGTAGTGTGTGCCTGTAAGCCCGGCTACTCAGGAGGCTGAGGCAGGAGAATTGCTTGAACCCGAGAGGCGAAGGTTGCAGTGAGCTGAGATTGCGCCACTGCATTCCAGCCTGGGTGACAGAGTGAGACTCCATCTCAAAAAAAGAAAAAAAAAAAAAGAGAAATCAGTATTTTTTTTTTTTAAAAGACAGAGTATCACTCTGTCATCCAGGCTGGAGTGCAGTGGCACAATCTTGGCTCACTGCAATCTCTGCTTTATGGGTTCAAGGGATTCTCATGTCTCAGACTCCCAAGTAGCTGGAATTTCAGAGGTGTGCCATCACACCTGGCTAATTTTTGTATTTTTAATTTTTTTGTAGAGATGGAGTTCTGCCATGTTGGCTAGGCTGGTCTTGAACTCCTAGCCTCAAGTGATCCTGTCACTTCAGCCTCCCAAAGCGCTGAGATTATGGGTGAAATCAGTATTTTCTAAGTATTTATTTCCAGCACCTCTTTTTCAAACAATACCTATTAACGTCTTGTAGGATTAATACTCTCTTGAACAAATCTGGGGAAACAATGCTGTATTAGGTAACAGGGATGCAGCAGAGGTCTTAAAACAGTGAACTAACATGACCAGACTTATTTTTAAGAGGGTAACTCCAGGGGTAGTAGAGAACAATTTGGAGTGGGAAGATGTCGTAAGTGGAAAGCAGTCAACTTAGGAATGTGGTCAGATAATGTGGCCTAAATACTGTAAGCAGTGCAATTCAGAGGAAAGCTGGAACAGTGAAATAATTCTGAGATTGAATTTGGAGTATACCTAGTTATGTGTTAGAAATAAAAAATGATTTCCAGGTTTCTGGCTTCGGAAAGAGGGTGCATGAAAATGCTGATAACTGGGAGTATAAGAAGAAGAAAAGAACAGCAAATAAAGATACATTTAGTTCAAAGATGTGAAATCATGCATGTAATATATTTTGGGAGGGCCAGGCAGGTGACTAAATGGAAACACAGGTCTAATGCCCAGTAAATTCATGTAAGAAAGAGTGATTTGAGAGTAATTAAAATGTTGAGGGTAGTTATAGGAAAGACAGAAGTCAGTCAGGAAAGTAAGTACAGAGGGGGAAGAAAAGCATATCATAGATGGATCTTGGGGGAGAAGAGCATTTAAAAGGTAGTCAGAAAAAGAACAATTTGGGCATTAAAAATAATGAATGTGATTGCCTGAATCACACTGATTATTAAATCCCATGAGTTTATTATAGTAAAGTAAGAAAAAGCAAAGCCAAAACACAAACACTCAACTCATTGGATATTACTCCTACTGGAAGTACCTAGGGCTCTGACATTAGAAACAATTAAGAAAAGAATTAAGTATTTATTCTCTCTTTCTTGAATGAGCCTTATTTCAAGTAATTATCATAGTCGATGGAAAGTTTGTTGTCTGAGAAAATAACAGCTAATAAATGAGGAAGGAATAATAATAATAGGAAATTATGGTTGGGCATAGTGGCTCATGCCTGTAATCCCAACACTTTGGGAGGCAGAGGTGGGAGGATCGCTTGCGCCCAGGAGTTTGAGACCAGCCTGGCAACATAGCGAGATACCATCTGTACAAAAGATTAAAGAACTTGGGTGCACCTGTAGTCCTAGCTACTAGAGACGCTGAGGCAGGAGGATCACTTTAGCCCAGGTGTTTGACGTTGCAGTGAGCTGTGATCATGCCACTGCACTCAGTATGGGCAACAGAGCAAGACCTCGTCTCTAAAAAACACTTTTTAAAAAAGCAATTCATCACTTTTGAATCCTTATAAAATAATCATTTCAAGTAATGATTATTAATGGATAGAACCATTAGTTAAAAGCCTCACAGGGAACTGTACAATGGAGGAATCAGCTGCAACCACTGGAGCCCATCACTTAAAGTGGTGGCAACCAGGTATTGTACGCATCCTGATGTAACAGGGACCACACAGTATTAACTGTGAAATAATCTTGCTAAAAAGTTTAACCAAAAACAGGATAAAGGAACAAGTTAATAACACTAAGGGAATAAAAAAAGTTTCCATACTCCTAGGAAAAGACTAACTATTTTGTAACCATGGGAACAAAAGAACCACCAGAACTGGTTTTAAATCCTTTCAGTTGGTTTAAAATCCATTCAGTTGATCAGTGATGACAACTTGCCTGGTGAACACTTGCAAGCCAACCTATGAGTAACTGCTCTTTGTCTCTGAAAATTAGGCAAACAGGAATGGACTCACTCCAATAAACACACCTGAGCACTCACTGATCAACAACAGTCCCACCCAAATAATCATATACTTACAGCTAAAGTCAACCCACTTATAGACCTGAAAATCTGCCAGTTCTTGAGCTCCATCCTTCCTCTAAACCCTATATAAGATTAGTGGTCTACTAGGTTTTGGGAGACTCTACACTTACTATAGCAAGGAATAAAATAAGCTTTATGCTTTCTGTTTCAGATATTGAGAGGGGGTCTCATTCTTTGACAAGATAAATCCAGAAAGCAGAGTTCTATAAAACAACTTTCTTGGTTTCTATGAATAAACAGAAGGGTAAAAACAGGGATAGATTGTTCTATAGTAACAGACGTTTAAGAAGTACAACCAAATGGAATGTACAGACTTGATTTGGGTGCAACTATAAAGACATGGTTTTGAAGAAAATCTGAAAAACCTGGTTACGGACTGATGATACCTGGGCATTATTACTAGCTTTATGTGGATGTGTAAGAAAACATCCATATTTTTAGCAAGGCAAACTGAATTAAGTAGGTAAGAAATGATTATGTCTGGAATGCTTATAATACTTCAGTAAAGAAAAAAAGAATAAAGCAAATGACCAAATCTTGATAAATGTTGAATCTGGATGACAGGTATATGTGTTTACTGAATTATTCTATTTTTCAGAATTCATATTTGAAAATTTTTATAACTAAAAAAAGAAAAACAGGAAGAGAAGAAATGGTCATGTAAAACAGACCAAAACGGGAATGGTTAGCGAGGTGGGAGAAGCAGACGAAAGTAGGAAAAACTAAGGAGGGAGTGGCCAACAGTGTCAAATACTCAGAGATACCTTTCTTTTTGTTTTTGAGATGGAGTCTTGCTGTTGCCCAGGCTGGAGTGCAGTGGCACGATCCTGGTTCACTGCAACCTCTGCCTCCTGGGTTCAAGCGATTCTCCTGCCTCAGCCTCCCGAGTAGCTGGGACTACAGACACGTGCCACTGTGCGCAGCTAATTTTTTCTATTTTTTTAAAGTAGAGATGGGTTTCACCATATTAGTCAGGCTGATCTTGAACCCCTGACCTCGTGATCTACTCGCCTCAGCCTCCCAAAGGGCTGGGATTACAGGCGTGAGCCACCACACCCAGCCAGAGATACCTTTCTTAAGTGTCCCATCTAATATGGCTCCTGCTTTCTGCTCGTTCCCTCACACTATTAGAGTATTCTGATTTATTATCCTTATATCACCTATTACTATCTGAAACTATTTGTTTAGGTATTAATTCCTTGTCTCCACTAAAATATAAGCTCTGAAGACCACCAAACACCTTTTCAGCCTTGTTCATACTACATCTCAAGTATGAGTAGCAAGAACTCAAACATCTGTTAAATGAATTGTGTGAATGAATGGTACAGAGTCAGCCTTTTGACAACCTGCCACTGGTTTTAGCAACCAGAAGACCACTTATAGCCATAGTGAGAGCAGTTTCAGTAGAGTGATGGGGATGAATGACAAATAGGCTGTGGAATAAAAGAAGCCAAAAAAGTAGTAACAGAAAGCATAGACTACTTTTTAAAGAGGCTTTGTGTTGAAAGGATGCAGGAAGATGGTACAGTAACTTGAAACGAAGGCCAGGTCAAAGAAAGATTTAGTTTCTTCAACATAAGAGAGTGTTTGCTGAAAGGGAGGGATCAAAGTAGATGAAGTGATAAAGGTTCAGTGATGAAAGTTCAGTGTTCATTCATTTACGTAGCACATCTTTTTAGACCTTTTTTATTGTGTGGAAGAATATAAAATGCCCCCAAAAACCCCAAACAGAAACACCCAAAGTACAAAGCTCAGTGATTTACCACAAACTGAATAGTCATTTGGCCAAGAAACATAACATTGCCAGAACCCCTCATCCAGTGTAACCACTTTCCTTATTTTGCCTCAGGCTTTTAACCATCTAAATATGAACCCTAAAAACTAAGCCTTAGTTTTGCCTGCTTTGTAAACTTTACAAATAGAATCATACAGTACTTATTCTTTTGTGTCTGAACTTCCTTAGTTCCAAATTCTTGTGAGATTTATCTAAGTTGGTGCATGTAACTGTGGTTTGTTCATTTTCTTTGTTGTATGGCATACTACATCCATGGGCCAAGTCTTCAGCCTGTTTTTGTATGGCTCTCAAGTTACGAATTTTTTTATGTTTTTACAGGGTTTGAAAAAAATACAAAGAATATATGACAGAGACTGTGTGTGGTCCACAGAACCTACAACACATATAGTAAATAAAAATTCTATTGCATTTGACTGTACAAATATAACATCATTTATTAATTCATTCTTCTGTTCATAATCAGGTTTCCACTTTTTGGCTATTACAAATAATGTTGCTATGAACAGCTTTGTACTTGTTTTTTGATGTGTGAGTAATCAGATTCTTTTAACATGGGTGCATGTCTAGGTGTGGAGATTACTGGATGAGGGTATACATATATTTGTCTTTAGAAGGACAAAAACTGCTTTCTAAAGTGGTTATATGAGGATTTATATTCCTTCTAGCTATGTATAAAAGTTGCCACTGCTTCACATCCCACCATTTTGTACTATCAGTCTTTAAATTTTTAAAAATTCTGTTATAGGGCAGCAGTCTGGGCCAAAAATGATTCAGAATCCTCTTGTCAATCTTTTTAATTTTAGCCATTCTGGTGAGTATGCAGTGATAGTTCCTTGTGATTTTAATTTGCATTTTCTGATTAATGAGGTTGAGTATCCTTTCATAAGTTTTTTGGCCACTGAATATCCTCTTCTGTCAGATCCCTAAGTCTCTTGCCTATGTTTTTATTGGGTTGGTTTTTTCTTACTGATTGGAGTTTTTGATAGATTGACAATGATTTTTTTTTTCTCCTCTTTAAGACAATGATTTTTATGTATGGTGGAAGGTAGGATTTCTTTTAAAATTTTTTTTAGTTCTTTTTTTTTTTTTTTGGAGATAAGAGTCTTGCTCTGTCACTCAGGCTAGAGCGCCGTGGCACGATCTCAGCTCACTGCAACCTCCACCTCCCAGGTTCAAGTGATTCTCCTGACTCAGCCTCCCAAGTAGCTGGGATTACAGGCACCCACCACCCCACCTGGTTAATTTTTTTTTGCATTTTTAGTAGAGACGGGGTTTCACCATCTTGGCCAGGTTGGTCTTCCTGACCTCATGATCCACCTGCCTCGGCCTCCCAAAGTGCTAGGATTACAGGCGTAAGCCACCGCGCCAGGCCAATTTTTAATTCTTTTAAAGTAAATTCTTTTGAGAGACAGGGTCTTGCTCTATTACCCAGGCTGGACTGCAGTGGCACGATCATGGCTCACTGCAGCTTTGACCTCCTGGGCTCAAGTGAGTCTCCCACCTCAGCCTCCCAAGTAGCTAGGACTACAGGTGAGCACTACCCCACCCAGATAATTTTTATATTCTTGAACTCATGGCCTCAAGTGATCCTCTCACCTCAGCCTCCCAAAGTGCTGGGATTACAAGTGTGAGCCACCACTTCCTGCCTATTTTTTATATGAATATTAACTTTTCCAGAATGATTTATTAAGAAAAGGCTATTCTTTCCCTACTGCTCTGAAATTCCCAATGGTCGCAAATTAAGTATCCATATATATAGATCTGTTTCTGGGCTCTTTATTCTATTGTATAGATCTACTTTCTACACTTGTTTCAATGTCATATAATCTTAATTACTGTTATAATAAGACTTGATACCTGGTAAAGCAAGTCTTCCTATCTTGGTCTTCGAGAGTGTTTCAGCGATTTTTGGTCCTTTGTATTATCATATTAGAATCAATTTATCAAGATCCACATTAAAAAGTTGTTAAGATTTTTATGTGATTTGCATTGAAACTATAGTTTGTCATCCAGTACAGTAGCCATTAGCCACATAGGGCTACTGAACACCTGAAATGTGGCCAATCCACACTGTAAGTGTAAAATACACACTGAATTTCAAATGAGTATGAAAAAAATATTTTACAATACCTCAATTATTTTTTAACTTTGGTTACATGCTGAAATAACATCTTGGGCACACTGGGTTAAATAAAATATTATAATTAACTTTGTTTCTTTTTACTTTTTTATTTTTTGAGGTGGAGTTTCTCTCTTGTCACCTAGGCTGGAGTGCAGTGGTATGATCTCGGCTTACTGCAACCTCCGTCTTCCAGGTTCAAATGATTCTCCTGCCTCAACCTCCCAAGTAGCTGGGATTACAGGTGTGTGCCATGACGCTTGGCTAATTTTTGTATTTTTAGTAGAGACAGGGTTTCACCATGTCGGCCAGGCTGGCCTTGAACTCCAGACCACAGGTGATCCACCCACTTTGGCTTCCCAAAGTGCTGGCATTACAGGTGTGAGCCACCACATCCAGCCTCTTTTTACTTTTTAAAATGTAGCTACTAGAAAACTTAAAATTATGTATGTGGTTCACATTATATATATATATTTTTTGAGACAGGGTCTCGCTCTTCACTCTGTTGTTCAGGTTAGAGTGTAGTGGTGTGATCAGGGCTCACTGCAGCTTTGACCTCCCAGGCTCAAGTAATCCTCCTACCTCAGCCTCCTGAGTAGCTGGACCACTGGTATGTGTGACCACATCTGGCTAATTCTTTTATTTTTGTAGAGATGGGTTTTTCCCATGTTGCCCAAGCTGCTCTCAAACTCCTAGGCTCAAGCAAACTGCCCACCTTGGCCTCCCAAAGTGCTGGGATTATAGGCATGAGCCACCATGCCTGGTTGGTTCACACTGTATTTCAACTGATAACTTTACAACACTGGGTCTGTCATAACATGAACATGGTATATCCTTTCAAGTTATTTTGGTCTTTTAAAACGTCTTTAAATAAAATTTTCTGGTTTTCTGCACAGAGGTCTTACACAACTTCTGCTAGATGTATCATTAGGTATCTGATAATTTTTATATTGTTATTAACAGTATTCTCTTTGAAAATTCTATTTAATTATTATTTTTTTTGAGATCGAATTTCACTCTTGTTGCCAGGTTAGAATCTCAGATCACTGCAACCTCTGCCTCCCGGGTTCAAGTGATTTTCCTGCCTCAGTCTCCCAAGTAGCTGGGATTACAGGCATCTGCCACCATGCCTGGCTAATTTTTTCTATTTTTAGTAGAGACAGGGTTTTTGCTATGTTGGCTAGGCTGGTCTTGAACTCTGGACCTCAGGTGATCTGACCACCTCGGCCTTCCAAAGCACTGGGTTTACAGGTGTGAGCCACTGTGCCTGGATAAAAATTCTATTTTCTATTACTAGTATAGAGACAAGAAATACATTTGTGTTGTATCCAGTAACTTTGCTAAATTCTTATTAATTCCAAGAATTTACGTCATCACTGGATTTTTTTTTTCTTTTTTTTTGAGACAGGATTTTGCTCTGTCATTCAGGTTGGGGTGCAGGGGTATCATCTCAGCTCACTGCAGTCTCAATATCCTGGGCTCAAATGATCCCCTAGTCTTAGCCCCCATCCCCTAACCCACAAAGAGCTGGGACTACAGGTATTCACCACCATGCCTGGCTATTTTTTGCATTTTTTGTAGAGACAGGGTTTTGCTATGTGGTACAGGCTGATGAATGGATCTGCTATGGATAGGGTCATGTTTTCTAAATAATGATAATTTTATTTCTTCTTTTTAAACTTTATGCTTTAATTTTTTGCTTGACTTATCATATTGGCTAGGACTTCCAGGACAATGTAGACAGAAATGAAATAATGGGCAACCTGGACATATTACAAATCTCAAAAGTAAAGTTTTCAGTATTTCACTATTAACATGCCAACACTCTAAAATCTCATTTTTTAGTGTGAAGGATTTATTTTATTTTTTTGAGATGGAGTCTCACTCTATTGTCCAGGATGAAGTGCAGTGGTGCGATATTAGCTCACCACAACCTCCACTTCCTGAGTTCAAGGGATTCTCCTGTCTCAGCCTCCCCAGTTAAGTTTTATATTTGTAGTAGAGATGGGGTTTCACCATGTTGGTCAGGCTGGTCTAGTCCTGATCTCAAGTGATCCACCTGCCTCAGCCTCCCAAAGTGCTGAAATTACAGGCATGAGCCACAGTGCCCGGCCTGAAGCTTTTATGTTAAAATCTCACGAAGACATCTACATTAAGGGAGTACTTACTTAAGAATCATAGTCATTGTTTCTTTTCGATCTTTTCCTTGGAAAGGTAGTGTACCAGTAAGCATTTCAAACTATAGGAAGGCAAAATAATCAGAAGTATTAGTCAATAAATATAAAATTTCAAGGTCAAAAGGTTAAAAAAAGGCATCTTAATTATAACCAAATCTTCTAAAATGGCTACATAATAAAACAAGTGCTTTCTATTTCTACCATATTTGTTACTGAACTTGATGATTCCTAAAACAACTGAGCTATACAGTTTAGTAAAAATTAATCAAATTTTTTTTTATGAGACAGGGCCTGGCTCTGTTGCCCAAGCTGGAGTGCAATGGCACAATCTCGGCTTACTGCAGCTTCCATCTCCTGGGCTCAAGCAATTCTCCCACCTCAGCTTCCCAAGTAGCTAGGACTACAGGCCCGTGCCACCATGAATGGGTAATTCTGTATTTTTTTTTTTTTCTGTAGAAACAAGGTTTCAGTATGTTGCCCAGGTTGGTTTTGAACTCCTGGACTCAAGGGATCCCCCCACCTCAGCCTCCCAAAGTGCTGGGATTACAGCATGGGCCACCATGCTCAGCTTCATCAATCACATTTCAAATGGCAATTTTAAAGTGTAGATATTTGAACATTTTGATAGATATACCAATTCATATGAACTTATTTTTTTTTTGAGATGGAGTCTCACTCTGTTGCCCAGGCTGGAGTGCAGTGGCATGATCCTGGCTCACTGTAATCTCCATCTCCTGGGTTCAAGTGATTCTCCTGCCTCAACCTCCCAAGTAGCTGGGATTAAAGGTGTGTGCCACCATGCCCAGCTAATTTTTTGTAGTTTTAATAGAGATGGGGTTTCACCATGTTGTCCAGGCTGGTCTTACAGGCATTAGTCACTGTGCCCAGCCTAATTTTTATATTTTTAGTAGAAACGGGGTTTCATCATGTTGGGCAGGATGGTCTTGAACTTCTGACTTTAAGTGATCTGCCTGCCTTGGCCTCCCAAAATGCTGGGATTGCAGGTGTGAGCCACTGCGCCCAGCGAATTTATTTTTTTTATAGATGGAGTCTCACTCTGTTGCCCAGGCTGGAGCAGTGGTGCAATCTTGGCTCGCTGCAACCTCTGCCTCCAAAGTTCTAGCAATTCTCCTGCCTCAGCCTTCTGAGTGGCTGGGATTACAGGTACGTGCCATCCTGCTTGGCTAATTTTTGTATTTTTAGTGGAGACGGGGTTTCGCCATGTTGGCTAGGCTGGTCTTGAACTCCTGATGTCAGGTGATTTGCCCGCCTTGGCCTCTGAAAGTGCTAGGATTATAGGCGTGAGCCACTGCACCTGGCCAAACAAACTTATTTTTTTTTTTTAAGGGTCATTTGCTAATAGATTTCTGGACCAGTTTCTTCAAAAGACTAAACATCATTAATAGTTTAGATTGTTACTACTAGCAGGAAATCTATGGTAATATTTTTTTCCTTTTCAAATTAGGGTGAGATAGAAGCAGCTAATAGATTTCACAGTCTTTCTATACTGTATGTAATAATTTTTCTTGGTTATTACATATGGTATAAAATACACAAAACAAAAATACCAGTTTCTCTCTTGTAACATTCACTGCTAATCCTCACTTAACAAACAAACCCCTTCCCCTCATAAAACCCCAAATCCAAACCTTACCATTAACACACCAAAAGACCACCAGTCAGCACTCTGAGTATGACCTCGACGATTAACTACTTCTGGAGCCATATACTCCACAGTTCCACAAAAAGAATATGCCTTCTTTTCATGGTCAATAGACTCCTTACTTAGGCCGAAATCTGCCGAAACAAATATCATAAATATCCTATATAAATTTGCACATGTAAATTTTAAACTTTGAGTTTTGACATTTATATTAATCATTTAAAATTTCGAATACAAATTTTTTTTTGGTTTGTTTGTTTTGAGACAGAGTCTCGCCCTGCCACCCAGGCTGGAGTGCTGTTGGGCAAACTTGGCTCAATGCAACCTCTGCCTTCCGGGTTCAATCAATTGTCCTGTCTTAGCTTCCCAAGTAACTAGGATTACAGGCGTGCACCACCATGCCCAGCTCATTTTTTGTATTTTTAGTAGAGACAGGTTTCACCACATTGGCCAGGCTAGTCTTGAATTCCTGACCTCAAGCGATCCAGCTGCCTCGGCCTCCCAGAGTGCTGGGATTACAGGGGTCAGCCACCACACCTGGCCCTAATATAAGTTTTTAATTTTAATACAGTGTATTACTCAATATTTGTACCACAATCAATCTTAAAGGAAAGTATATATTGTAGGAGAAAATATTTTAATAAAATGAGGATTTTTTTACCTGTTAACTTGATGTGGCCTTCTTCATCAAGAAGTATGCTGGAAAAAACAAAGAAAATCTTTAAAAAATACTAAATAAAGATTTACAGAAGCTAAAACTGAAATTATGTCCTTAAGCATCAGATCACCACATTTATTCTAAAATATTGCTTTAGACTGTGAATAAGATGGCAAAGGTAAAGGAAAAACAAATTATTTTTTGGACACACATTTATAACAAATCCCAAAGGCAATGCCATATACTTCTATTAATATGCCAGGGGCACCTGAAAATTATTAGGAAAAGAAATCATCTGTATTCTTCCCAGTTGCTCTTTCTAATGACTTTCTGTGGACGTGGTCTGACTAAACCCCCTAGTGCCTGCATAATAGACAGAAGGTCCACACATTTAATTCAAAAATATCAGCCCTGTCATGCTGTTGGTTATTTCATTTTGCCTTTTTTTCCTTTTTGTGGAGAATAGGGTCTCACTATGTTGCCCAGGCAGGTCTTGAACTGCTGGGCTCAAGCTATCCTCTTGCTTCTGCCTCCCTAAGTGCTGGGATTACTCCCTAAGGTGTGAGCCACTGCGTGGCCAGCTATCTTGGTCAATTTAAAGGTATCTGACTCAATCATTGTTTCCTTATTTTTTTTTCCTGACACGACCTACACAATCCTCTTCTCCTTTCCCATACTCCTTGTTTTTCATTGACCCCTCCCTTCACTACACACATGCTCCACAGTTTTCTCTCTTCCCCAGTAAACTGTGAGTTCCTAGGTTTAACCTTTACAGCTCAGGGTCTGGCAGAGAACAGTACAAATAAGAAATGTTGAATGAGTAAGGCCTGTTTGTAAAGGGCCTACCGGGCATTCCAAAAACAAGGGAGACCATAAAAGGTATACATTTATGGAGGATAGATAAATTTACAGAGAAAATAAAGGGCATTTAGTTAGCTCATTGGGTCATGATAAAGAACAAATGGAGAATGACACTGAGGTTTCTGGCTTGAGCAGATACTTGAGTGGAGAGTAACGCTATTAATCAAGGAGCTACAGAAAGGACAGAGTACTAAGCTGTAAGTCAATAATTATGTTAAGTTGCTGCAAAATTAATTAAAAGTAATGGCAAAAACCACAATTGCTTTTGCACCAACCTAATTATTTCTGGATAGGTATGGGGTCAAGTAATAAACTGTTTCACTTATATTTAAAGCTATCCCACAATATAGGCATTTCCTTACTTTTATTTTCACTAAAAAATGTGCAAGTCAAATTTTGTTATGATAAAATTTTACTATGACAAAAATATTACCAACCTTTCTATTTCATAAAAACATAATTATAACAAAGTTTACCACTGAAGGTAATTCAGTAGACACATATTTTTCACGTTTCCTTTATCACAAGTACTTGTTATGAAAAAGCATTAATATTGATTATGCTTGATTATGAAGTGATCAACACATTTAGAGAATATATATGGCATTATTAGGTATTGTAGAAATCATCCCCCCTTCTAATGAATACATGAAAAACAATTCTAAAAACAAAACAACCTTCGAGTCATTCTTGGTAATTCTGAAAGGAAAAAAAAGATAATATGGCTAAAAGGGCATTAGTTATGCCTTCTGTAGCAAATGCATTATTTTAAGAAAATAATGGCTATATGTTATCTTTGAAAAAAAAAGTCAATTGTATCACTCTCAATAAACATGCCCTTCCAATTGTTAATAATTATTTTTAGTCATATTTATTATAACAGAGTTCTAGTTTAAAAGAATCTGAAAAACACCTAACAGTTAATAAAACATTGGGCCTTAAAATTTAAATTTCTCCCCAGTTTTGTATGGTGGTATTTACTTGTATAATTTACCAAGTAAGTGTTATTTCGAGTTAATAGCATCATCTAGACATGTACGTTTAAGATCTTAATATAAGCAATCTTATCTACACCTGATCTTATTTAATTCTTGAGACAGGGCTCATACTTTAATATAACTTTATGATCAATGCCAAATACAATGGTCTATGGTAAATATAATCAATTAAATAGTATAAAACACACATTTTTATGAATGTTTAATCTTATGTTTATAGTAATTTTTTCTAAGGACTATATGCTTGAATATTCATTCTCACCAATAATTATATTTTATGTCATGATAGTTATAAGTTGGGAAAATAATCAGGAAAACTCAGCAATTATTTGGGAAATAAAACCAAAACCATATGAAACTTATCCAAAAACAAAATGAAAAACAAAGTAAAATATAAAAGTTTAACAATTTCTAAATGATCACTGAGAAGAGTTCCAGATGAACATTTTCTCTCCTCCTGTCTTAATATATAATTGAAATGTTTTTTTAACTATACTTTAAGTTCTGGGGTAAATGTGCAGAACGTGCAGGTTTGTTACATAGGTATACACTTGCCATAGTGGTTTGTTGCACCCATTAACTGTCAACTACATTAGGTATTTCTTGTAATGCTATAACTCCCCTAGCCCCCCAGTGATAGGCCCCAGTATATGATGTTCCACTCTCTATGTCCATGTGTTCTCGTTGTTCAACTCCTACTTGTGAGTGAGAACTTGCGGTGTTTGGTTTTCTGTTCTTGTGTTAGTTTGCTCAGAATGATGGTTTCCAGCTTCATCCATGTCCCTGCAAAGGACATGAACTCATCCTTTTTTATGGCTGCATAGTACTCCATGGTGTATATTTGCCACATTTTCTTCATCCTGTCTATTATTGGTAGGCATTTGGGTTGGTTCTAAGTCTTTGCTATTGTGAACAGTGCCACAATAAACATATGTGTGCATGTGTCTTTATAGTAGAATGATTTCTAATCCTTTGAGTATATACCCAGTAATGGGATTGCTGGGTCAAATGAGTATTTCTGGTTCTAGTTCTGAGGAATCGCCACACTATTTTCCACAATGGTTGAACTAATTTACACTCCCACCAACAGTGTAAAAGTGTTTCTATTTTTCTACATCCTCTCCAGCATCTGTTGTTTCTTGACTTTTTAATGATCGCCACTCTAACTGGCGTGAGATGGTATCTCACTGTGGTTTTGATTTGCATTTCTCTAATGACCAGTGAGGATAAGCTTTTATTCATGTGTTTGTTGGCTGCATAAATGTCTACTTTGGAGAAGTGCCTCATCATATCTGTAATATTCAAAATTCTTGATAATTATGATGGTTGTACAACTCTGTGAATATACTAAACATCAATGAATTGTATACTTTTTTTGAGACTGAGTTTCACTCTTGTCACCCAGGCTGGAGTGCAGTAGCACGATCTCGACTCAATGCAATCTCCACCTCCCAGGTTCAAGCGATCCTCCTGCCTCAGCCTTCCAACTAGCTGGGATTACAGGTGTGTGCCACCACGCCCGGCTAATTTTTGTACTTTTAGAAGAGACAGGGTTTCACCATGTTGGCCAGGCTGGTCTTGAACTCCTGAGCTCAAGTGATCTGCCCGCCTTGGCTTCCCAAAGTGCTGGGATTACAGGTGTGAACCACTGCACCCAGACGATGATTTGTATAATATATGAATTATAATTCAATAAAGCTATTAAAAAATATTCCTGGTAGAGCAAGGCTGTTGTATATATGCTTTAAAAAGGAAAAAAAAAACCCCAAATCTTTCTTACTCAGTGGTAAATAAACATCAACAAATTAAACAGAAATACGTACAATTTAAATGATATCTGCTTCTTGATGACTGTTACTATCAAACCTGTGGGAAAGTTGCTCAACTCACACTTACGATTTGCAATTACGTGGAGAAGAAAATTTTCAGTAAGTGGTATTTGGGGAGACAGAAAGCATTAGCTCTTTATCATCCCTCACACCAAAAAAATTCTGAAAAATGGAGTTAAAAGAAAAAAAAAGAAACTATAAAATTAGAAGGAAAATATCTATTATAGACCTGGGGAAAACCTAAGAATAAAAGTCAGAATAAATGGCGAAAGAAGATTGGTCTATCTGCCTGAAGGAAAAAAAAGTGCATATGTTGAACAACATAAAGTTAAAATTAAAAGAGTGGAAAAATGTAATTTTTGTTGTTGTTGTTGAGACAGGGTCTCACTCTGTTGCCCAGGCTGGAGGCGCAGTGGTGCAATCCTGGCTCATTGCAACTTCGATGCCCCAGGCTCAAGCAATCCTCCTGCCTCAGCCTCCTGAGCAGCTGGGACTACAGGCATGTGCCACCATGCCCAGCTAATTTTTTGTAGAGACAGGGTTTCACCATGTTGCCCACACTGGTCTCCAACTCCTGGGCTCATGTGATTTGGCCTCCCAAAGTGCTGAGATTACAGGCATGAACCACCATGCTAGACCAAAAACAACATTCTAAAAGAAAAATGAACAAAGGTCATGAACAGAAAACTCACACAAAAATACAAATTGTCAATGAATGTAGATTTCAACCTCATTAAAAATGAAAGAATCGGCCAACTGCAGTGGCTCATGTCTGTAATCCCAACACTTTGGGAGGCTGAGGAGGATGGATCACCTGAGGTCAGGAGTTCCAGACCAGCCTGGCCAACATGGTGAAACCCTGTCTCTACTAAAAATACAAAACTTAGCTGGGTGTGTTGAAAGGTGCCTGTAATCCCAGGTACTTGGGAGGTTGAGAAAGGAGAATTGCTTGAACCTGGGAGGTGGAGGTTGCAGTGAGCCAAGATTGCACCACTGCACTCCAGCCTGGGCAACAAGAACAAAACTCCATCTTAAAAAAAAAAAGAAATTAAAGAATGCACACGAAAACAATATTTTTTGATTAATTGAGATTTTTAAAGTATGAAAATACAGTGTTAGCAGAGATGTGAAGCACAGGAATGCTAGTGCAATACTGTGGGGGCGTCATGAAATCACTTTACTTTTTTATAACCTCCTAAACAATTATATTACATTGTATTCAACTTAGTAGCATGATTCCTTACTTTTCTGGTTTTAAGTCTCTATAGATTATTCCCAGGCTATGTAGATGGTCTAAAGCAAGTGCAAGTTCAGCCAAGTAGAATTTGACATCTTCTTCTGTGAACATCACCTAAAATAAAACAATAATTTTTCTAAATTTATTTTCTTTTTGTGTCTGTAATTTTTAAAGTTCCACTCTAGAGTTTAGATATTCTAAAAATTTTATAAATCTCATAATTATACATAGCTTTATTTACAATTTACTCATGAAAGGAATTTGCAAAGTTATCTAATCAGTTAACCAATCACTTACTAAATATTAACTATGCACTAAGGGAGAAATGATTTTACATTTTGTTGTTAAAGTAACAAGTATATTCAGGTTGTGCCACTGTTGTCCCATGACAGTAACATTTTTAGAAATGAAAAGTAGTCTTTAAAATGCATGCTGAATTTCTAGCACTAATTGTTTAAGGATACCTTGTTGATATATTATTGCTTCTGGAAAAAACTATCAAAGAGGCAGGGTTAAGACAAAGATGGTTTGTCAATTTAAAGTCCTGCTTTCAAAATAAATTGAAGAGGTAGGAAAATAACTCTTTTAGGGTCTGATTCTTCAAGAATATTGTGCCACTAGAGAAAATGCAGTAAGCATAATACTGAAATATAACAAAGCTTTAGTTCAAACAGGATGTATATAAATAGATTGAAAACAGAGATTAATTATATACCTCTTTGGATAAGCGTGTAAACAAATCTCCTCCCCTGAGAAAATCCAAAATAAGATACAACTTCCCTTCAGTTTGAAAAGCTGAATGAAGAAATGAAAATTTTCATTTAGTCCACCATAATTCTTTTAGGCTTATATTAGGTCATTCATAAATGAATATTTTAGTAAATTAATTATATCAAATGTCTAAATTTACTTTTACTTAGAAGAAAACCACTGATTTATCTTAGTTTCCATGTGGAAATGTTAAATGCAGTGTTTCTAATTATGGAACCACTAGATTTTCTACAGGCAAGTCACTCAGGAATACAACAGTTCTACACCCATGATATATAAGAAAATCTCCTGACCAAAAAAACTTACTTAATCATGAAATAACATACAAAAACCATGCCACTAGCTACAGAAAAAAATGTGGGTTGGTTAGTTTTAATTACACATAGTAAGAATCACTATATCTTTACCCACTGAGAAAAAGCATATGGCTTTGGGGAAAAAGAACAGCAGTGACAACAGTTTTAGGACCTTGACATTAGAGATATGTTTGGTCTTTAGGGTGGGCTAACACATATAGGCTATAAAAGGCTGGCATATTATTATTCATTATTATAATAAAAAAGCAATGATTATCATTACCTGTCCTACAGCTACCACTCAGAAACTAACTTTATAATATTTAAGAAAAACATAAGCTAAACACAGTAAAAGGTTCTAAAGTTTGTCTAAGAAATAATGGTTTAATTTTCATGATTTTTTACTATATAGATCTGCTAACCACATACAAATATATATTTATTTATATTAGTATATCTGAATGTCCTCAGGGATTTTGAGAAATGAGGTGAAGGGATGACGTGGGAGACGGTTCATACTCACCATAATGCAACTTGACAATAAAAGGATGATTAACTTCTACCAAGATATCACGTTCCATTTTTGTCCGAACTCGGTCTCGAACTATAAAAGATTGTATGTATGCTACATTGTAATATCTTTCAAAGATAATCTTCAAAGCAAATTCTTTTTGGTGCCCATGTTAAATAAAATTTTGCTTATATGTACTAAAATGCGAATGTTTTATCGTTTTTGAACTTACAAAATCAATAACCAAAGGAAGATGTGCATATTTACAAAATCCATGCTTTTAAGTTGGAAAAAATAGAGAGAAAACATTAGGTATTGGCTTTAACATCAAATGCACACATTTTAATCACATTTGTGGAATATGGCAAAAAAGCATGCAACTGGTAAAAAACAAGGTATCCTGGCTGGGCATGGTGGCTCATGCCTGTAATCCCAGCACTTTGGGAGGTTGAGGTGGGCAGATCACGAGGTCAAGAGATCGAGACCATCCTGGCCAACATGGTGAAACCCCATCTCTATTAAAATACAAAAATTAGCTGGGCGTGGTGGCATAGGCCTATAGTCCCAGCTACTCGTGAGGCTGAGGCAGGAGAATTGCTTGAACCCGGGAGGCGGAGGTTGCAGTGAGCCGAGATTGCGCCACTGCCCTCCAGCCTGGTGCCTGGCGACAGAGCAAGACTCTGTCTCATAAAAAATAAAAAATAAATAAAAAAACCAAATACCAAATAGGTTTCAACATTCCATCAGTCCTATCAATGAAACTCAACATTCACTAAGCATACCTAAAATGGGGCAGACATGGGAGAAAGAACAGTTATATCCAAAGAGGTCTATTTTGAGGGAAGGAGAGAAGGAAGCAAGAGGGAGAGAGAGGACATACTGTGGTACAGCTGAAAGAACAAATGTTTTTTGGAGTTTAGACAGAAAGATATGAATTCAGATCTGTGTAATCATTTTTTTTTTTTGACAAAAACTTAAGCATTACAGGATCTGTGCAATCACAAGCAAGATACTTATTTAAACTCTTTGAGCCTCAGTTACCTTTTGGCTACACAATGGGGATAACACTACTGTAGATTTGAGGAGCATGAGCCCATTTGAGATAAGGTATATACCTAGAGCCTGGTATGTATGAGATATTCAATTAAATGGTAGCTATTGCTATTATATCCAAGGTAGCACCATGACTATGATTAAGGGATAAAACAATTTACTACCGCAGCCCCTTCTGCATGGTCATGCTGAGCCAGCGCCTGGGCCTGGAAGTGGGCCACAGACCCTCAGTTTTGCCCACCGCCTCCCGAACATGGACCCCCACAAAGTGAACGAGCTTCAGGCCTTTGTGAAGATGTGTAAGCAGGATCCAAGCGTTCGGCACACCGAGGAAATGCGCTTCCTGAGGGAGTGAGTGGAGAGTATGGGGGGTAAAATACCACCTGCTACTCAGAAAGCTAAATCAGAAGAAAATACCAAGGAAGAAAAACCTGATAGTAAGAAGGTGGAGGAAGACTTAAAGGCAGACAAACCAAGTGAGGAAAGTTATCTAGAAACTGATAATGAAGGTGTGATTG
>CAUYQU010061417.1:0-19561 GCA_963574635.1 Cheracebus regulus | reverse complement strand
CCTGTCTCCATTGTTAAACACAATTATTGGCATAAAAGAGGTTTTTAATACGCATTTTTAGACTGTATTCTAGCCTGGGCAATAAAACAAGAATCCCATTCTCTCTCCCTCTTTCTCTTCCTCTTTCTTTCTTTCATTCTTCTTTTGCAAAAAAAAAAAAAAAAAAAAGAGGAGTCTCAAATGTCAGACTTACCTCTCTGAGCTTTCTTTTAATCCTAGGTTTTGTCCCTACAATTTATTATTGGCTTGTCAGTTGTTTGATGCCTCAGTAAAACATGTTTTATATTTAATTTACTTTTTTAAAAGTTTTTATCAGTGGGTATATTGGTGCAAAATAACCTGGTTAGTTATTGCTTTACGTAGTACATTTTAAGAAACAATTTTATCAAACTATTTAGACATTGAATCGGCAATACACACACCCATCATTCTAAAATAAATACTGTAATTTGAGATGAACGTTTAACATCAATAAATTATTTAGTTATTTGCTATTTATTAAAGTAAAAGTGGCTAGTTTAGTGCCAATTGGATTTTTTTCCAAACATTTTTCCAAAGCATATATGCAGATGATGATGAATAAAGCAATTTGGAGGAAAAGTACAAAGAAGACAAATATTTTCAGATGTTAACGTATTTTCAGGGAGAAAATGTGTAAAATTACTGAAAATCTTCATATTGTAGTGATTAGTGCAACTTTAAAGAGAAATGTACATTTTTAGTTTCTTTTCAACTTAAAATTTTTCAATATAAAAGTAAAATATTTTTGTAACAAATACTGCTTAGGTGATGTTTTATATTTCTTGTTCTATCATATTTAGAGGTAAGTAATATTTAGTGTCCCTTTACTGGTGAAGCTAAGTTTGAGTACCTGCTGAAGGTGCTGACTGCCACACTTTCCCATTGTAAAGATATTTTCTTTTTCTATAGTTAGTTAGAAATTTGTGGGGATGACACTCTAGATATATGAATATAGAGTTCTCCAACAGGATCACAAAAAATTGTTTTAGTAACAATTGAGGATCCCTAACTGAATCAATTTAGAAACTGTGGTTTATAAAATGGTGATTTTCTAAGTCTTATCGTTCCTTCTCTATTAGCTGGCATTCACTAAAGAATTCTCCACTTCCTCCACGTTGTCTCGAGTATCACAGAAGGGCTCTTTCTCCCCTGCCACTCTGTGTGAGCAGCACTGTGCCCCAAAATCTGTTTCCAGGTGAGTCTGGCATGCATCCCCAGTCCTTGATTTCCACACAGAATAGCCCTTCAGTAGTTCAATTATTTCTTCAACAGTGATCCCTTGGCCAGATGTGGTGGCTCATGACTGTAATCCCAGAACTTTGGGAGAAGGAGATGGGTGGATCACCTGAGGTCAAGAGTTTGAGACAAGTCTGAGCAACATGGAGAAGCCCCATCTCTACTGAAAATACAAAAAATTAGCCAGAAATGGCAGCGCACGCCTGTAATCCCAGCTACTCAGGAGGCTGAGGTAGGAGAATCACTTGAACCGGGGAGGCAGAGGTTGCAGTGAGCTGAGATCGTGCCATTGCACTCCAGCCTGGGCAACAAGAGCAAAACTCCATTTCAATAACATAAAAAAGTTATCCTTTTAATTTTTCTTCTTGCTTAAGTTAATCAGAACCAGATCTTAACAAATAATACAAACAGTTCTTATTAATAAAATTTGGAAAATTGCTTTCTAAAATTTGGCACCGATCTACAAAACCACTTGCAGTGTTTGAAGATGCCAGTCTCTCCGTGCTGTAGTATGTTTATCTCTGTCAAATACTAAACTAACCTTAAAGTAATTGTGTCTAATTTATAAAGAGATTTTTACCCATTGAAAATGAAGGACTTAATTATAAAGAAAATTGTTGTTGCTTGTATTTAAATGTTTTATTAACTTCATTCTGAGAATAGAAAGTAAAATCTACTTGGCCAATGTTGCATAGGTTTACTGAGAATTTATTATGTGTCAGAGATTGGAGGTTTACCAATAAATCAGAGATATATGGCTGTATTTTTGTAGCTTCTAGTCTAGTAGAAGAAACAAACATTTAAGCATATCATTATATTACAAAGAAGCTGCATTTTAATGAATCTCTGATGCTTTGATGCGTTTTTTGATGTCAACAGAAGCTCCCAGTAGAAAGTTTTTACACAACTGTGTCATGACTGGTTGGTGATGTTATCAATTAAATCATACACCCTCATTTTAGCAATATTAAAATATGAAAAACGTGAATCTTAGAATTGGTGAAATGTAGCAGTGAGCACTTTGATTAAAAAGTTGGGAAAGACACAGAAACAGTCACAGAAGTGAACATACAAAGTGGAAGGAATCTTTTTGAAGGAAGTGTTGTCTGAACTGAGAGATATAGCAGGAATTTCTGAAGAGAATGGTCAAGAGTATTCTGGACAAAAGTCACTTCCCCTGATGCTCTCCTCATCTTTGAAATTAGGGATTTGGGTACTATTTTAAAATATAGGTATAGTAAATATTAGTATTTTAGTTTATTTTGTTTTAGCAGCAATAATTTTTAAGAAAATTTCTAATGTGAATAGTGCTGCAACAATAGAAAAGACTTGGAATCAACCAAATGCCCATCAATGATAGAATAGATAAAGAAAATGTGGTACATATACACCATGGAACACTGCAACCATAAAACAGAACAAGATCATGTCCTTTGCAGGGACATGGATGGAACTGGAAGCCATTTTCTTCAGCAAATGAATGCAGGAACCAAAAACCAAACACCACCTGTTCTCACTCATAAATGTGAATTGAATGATGAGAACACATGGACACATGGAGCGGGGGAACAACACATACTGGGGCCTGTCAGGAGATGGGGCATGAAGAATTCTCCTGGCCATCTCCCCCTCACCTCCTCCACACACTTTTTTGAGCATCACAGAAGGGGCCTTCCTTTCCTGCTACTCTTTGTAAGGAGCATGGCGTTCTAGAATCTGGCTCCAGGTGACTCTGCTGTGTATCCTGTTTTGTATTTCACACAAAAGTTTTTGAAGGAGCATGGTTCGAAAACCACTGGACTAGCCAGGTGCAGTGGCTCACACCTGTAATCCCAGCACTTTGGAAGGCTGAGGCAGGCGGATCACCTGAGGTCAGGAGTTCAAGACCAGCCTGGCCAACAAGGCGAAACCCCACCTCTACTAAAAATGCAAAAATTAGCCAGGCATGATGGCAGGTGCCATGTAAGTAATCCCAGCTACTCGGGAGGCTGAGACAGGAGACTCGCTTGAACCTAGGAGGTGGAAGTTGCAGTGAACCAAGATTGTGCCACTGCACTCCAGCCTGGGCAACAAAGAAAAAAAAAGGAAAAGAAAAAAGAAAACAACTGGACTAGATGATCCCAAGATCCCTTCTTTACAATTTTTTTTTTAATTTTTAATTTTTGTGGATACATAGTAGGTATATATATTTATGGGGTACCTGAGATGTTTTGCTATGGCATGCAATGTGAAATAATCACATTATAGAGAATGGGATATGTGCCATCTCAGGCACTTATTCCTTCTGTTGTAAACAATCTAATTATACTCTTTTAGTTATTTTGAAATGTATTATTGAGCTATTATTGACTATAGTCACCCTATTGTGCTATTGAACAGAAAGAATGAATAAGATCCCTTCTACTTGATATGTAACTCAATGTAACATACTCATTTGGACACTGTCTGAAGCTCAATTCAGTTTCAGGAAGTTATACAACTGGTAAGTGACAATGGCAGGCTTTGATACCGGATACTCTAATTCTAAACCTCATTCTCTTAACCTTATACTATACTGATTCTACAGTGCTCTTACTATTTTCTTGATTTATAAAATGGGGATATACTCTATTCTAAGGTCATTGAGGAACAAATGAACACTATTTGTGCATGAGTGGCATTCCTTTGTGTGTGCCCATAAGACTTCCCTCCTTCATCTATTATTATATCACAAATTATCCCTCAAACTGTGGTTTCAGGCAGTAATAATTTTGCATATAGGTATTATATATACGTATACATATATATATGCAATTTTACACGCACATATGCCTGTGTTGTTTGGAAATTTAGGCAAGTGGCTGGGTGATTCTTCTCCACATGGCATTGACTGGGGTTATTCAGTGTTATGAGTGCTGATCTGGCCTGGAGGCTTTACTAACGTGTCTGAGGCCTTCCTAGGTATGGCCAGAAGTATATGCTCAGTTGAGCCCTTCTTTCCCAGGTAGCCTCAGACTTTTCCCCTTGGTGTCTCTATCAGGTGATTGACATTTTTACAGTGGCTGAGGGTGGCAAGGGTACCTCTTCTGAGAGAGAAGTGGAAGCTGTCAGTCTTTTAAGGCCTGGGTCTGGAAACTGAAACTGTGTCATTTCTACCAAATGCTATTGGTCAAAGCAAGAAAATAACCTATTCACATTCTAGGGACATGAACATAGATCCAATCATCTCTCGATGAGAAGACTACTGGAGAATTTAAGGCCATCTATATTCTGTGACAGATCTGGCTAAGAAGATAGTCTATTAGAGCACAGGTAGCAAGCACAAATGTGTTGAAGGCTAGATTTATATTTTTCCCCTCCAGTTTCAGGGGTGAGGAAATTACAGTATGCTAGAGGATTTATGGAGCAATTCACTTAGTCAACCAAGTATGAAGATGGTTCTTAATCTTTGAGAAGGAAAGCCTGACTATAAGAGCTGTGAGGGCGCATTTAAAGAAATCACTAATCTCAAAAAAGGTGGGAAACCAGTTTGAATCAAACTATTGTGGCAAGGACAGAATAAGTTTAAGGTTAAAATATACTTTTAGTGGAGCTTGGGAAATGGCCTACTTGTGAGATTTTGGGATGGAGGAAACAGCATGACAGTATCTTCTTTAGAAGATGAGACTGTGGTAAGGTCTGAGAAAGGAAGACTAGTTATGAAAATGCTCAAGATTACCCTGGGATGAGCAAAGGAGGTAGGAAGAGCTGGCCTATCTTTAAGAATAGAAAAGGGAAGGTAAAGTGAAATAACTGAGATGAAAACAGTTACCAAATGAATAAAGAGAAAGTCCTTGGGACTTGAAAGGAAGGGAAAAATCAGTAGATTTGGCTTCAGAAATTAATACAAGGAAGTTATAGATGTTGGAATGGGTGTGGGGAAAAGTGAAGACAAAATTAAATGTTAGATATAGCAAGAACATAGGAGAAGGAAGCACTTGCAGATAAAAGGAACCAGTAGAACTTGGCTTTATGAGTAGAAGAGGAAAGAAAGAGGGAAAATAATATAGAAGAACCAGTGGATGAAAAGAGGAAAGTGAATGAGGCCAGTAGGCTTGCAGCAGACAGAACAAAGACCCTAGAAGTAAGAACACAGTTGGAGGAAGTGAAGGATATGACAGAAGCTGAGGTTAACTGGAGGGAAAAAAGAGAAGACTACAATTATTATATTACAATGCCATTATTATCTTTATTGTTGTAGTTATTGTTATTATTATTGTTACTTCTTCACAATTCCCCAGAGCAGTTATTTCAAACCTTTTCCACTTGCTAAACTCCGAGCTCATCCTTAGCCACTGACAATATCTCCTACTCTGTTGAGAACAGCGAGACAAGTGTGCTAGGAACCCCATTAACTTTCTCCAATTTTACATCACATTTTTGTATATTTAACATTTCTGTCTATTTAATAATATATATTTAATATATTTTGTATCTTTAATAATTCTCATCTTTATTCTAATTTTAAAATGTCCCTTCTTTTTCAAGTTACCTTTGATATTACTTCCTCTTGCCTCTCATAGGAATTGGCTCTAATTTTCCATTTCTTTTTCTCGTAATCAGTGCCTCCTGCTCTACTCACTTATTTCCTTCTGAGGAGAAGCATTTTCAGGTCTCTCCTGTGCTGAACGTATCTTGTTTCTCGATTTGCTATTACAATAAACTCTATACTTACTGATTTATTTTATTTTATTTTATTTTTTTGAGACATGGTCTTGCTCTGTCCCCCAGGCTGGAGTACAGTGGCATGATCTCAGTGGCATGATCTCAGCTCACTGGAACTTTGTTTCTTTCATTTCACTACTAAGCTTCTTACAGGAGAAGTCTACATCTTTTCAGTTAAATATTTCAAGTTTCAAAGCAAGAAAGAAAACTGTGTCACTTTAAAAGAAAAGAAAATCATGCAGAAGTGGGAGGCACAACAGCTCTATCCCACAGCCAAAGATAAAGAGAGTGGAGCTAGTGATCAATGGTTCTTGGTAGGTGAGGAGGTGAAGACGAAGGACAGGGTGGAAATGCATCTACAAAGGGTTTGTAAGGATTAGATTCCAAAAGAAGGGAAAAAGAGAGGAGAATCATGATCATGGGGATGAAGACCATACTAAGTCTGAAAGTTTGGAAAATGAAAAGTACATGAAAAATAACACGCAAAAGAGAAATGGAATAAAGAAAAATGCATTCCTTTGTGTGTGTACATACCTATGTGGCATTTGTGTGTGTATATATGTGTGTGTACCTTGACTAATTTATAGATAATATTTTTGAAATTTTACTAAAAAATATAAGTTATAAAAATGTATGTTATATAGTATTAATCATAAGCCACATCAATCTGCAGGAAATATCCATTACTTTATTTTTTCTAAATTAACTTGAACCCTGACCTGGTTTCTCCATTCTGAAAGTGGATGAGAAATAAGGTATTAATCCTGACCATGGCTCTTTCCCCAACCTAGGATGATACAGGAGGTGTATGTGGTGCTTAGGAAATGAAAGCAGGGTCTCAAATTTCTAGCGCTTTTTGGTTGCTGTTCATGGCACACACACCCACAGACTCTTGGCATTCAGCAGTTCTGTGTTTTCAGTGCCATGTGCAGAGTAAAACTCCTTTGTGGGCTTGCTACCCACCCTGGGCTTTCCAGGGAGCAAGATGTAGATCTTCCAGACTGTCTTCCCCTTCAGTTGTCCAAGACCATCCATGTCCCACTCTCCAACAAAAACACAGACTCACACATTCACCCTCAAAGAAACCCGAGGACAATTAGCATAATATCTCCAATGGAGATAGACTTTTACAAAAGATTACCTTGGAGCAGCTTTTGCTTCATGCCCTACAAATATCCCCAAGCATCTGGACTGGACAGTAGAATCTGATTTGGGTTTGAGGATGGGTAAGAACTATAACTTGGACTCAGCTTACTCCTGAAGCATCACAAAGCAGAGCAGAAACACATAAAGGTAGGGACACAAGTATGTAGGCGCAGCTCCTCACTATCATGCAGAGGCACAGCCAGTCTCAGGGGTCTTGGCAGCCTCTGAAAAGGGGAATACCTTCCAGATTGGGGATGAGCTTGCTGTTCTTTGTATTTCCAGCCACATCAGCACCCAGAAATAACATATTGCCCTGAAAGGTAATAACCTTCTCTAGGAAGCATGTGAACCAGACCAAAAATCTGGGTTCCAGGCCATGAAATTATTGCTTTGCCAGCACAGGGACAGTCTCTCCTTATCTGAGTTTTCCATTTAAGTCTACTTAAGGGCTTTCTGTGGGCAGAGCTGGCAGTGGCCACCACACTTAGGAGAGGATATTAGAAAGACACTGCTACCTTCTTGGAAAAAAGAGAAGAAAAACACACATTAGTACAGCAAGAACTTCTGCCAAACATATGTAAATATCTTTTATTATGTAGAGAGATCAAATTAAAGTATGTATGTGAAAATGTTCTGACAAATGGACCATAGCCCTGGGACATACTTGATTTCTGTTTTTCAAATTATAGTTTCCAAGTATCCTAAGTTTTATGACAAAGACACAGCTTCCATTTAGACAGTTGGATTTGTAATAGTTTATTTTAATAATGTATTTTAGAAATTCATTTCTGGCATAATGAATAAGAAAACATCTGTTTCCAAGCCTGAGGTTTGCTTACTGAAAGAGAAATATTGTGAAAAAAACATAGTAACTGGCAGTAATTAACTAGAATTATATACTGGGATATCGGCTACAACAATTGCTCAGTTAATATTGTGGGTTTTTTTTTCTTTAACATCAAAATATGATTGACAGGATTTCTGTAACACTTTTACTCTGGAAAATGTAGGGAAAAAACCAATAGAAATCAGTTGCTAAACTCAAATATTTATCTACAGGCCAAGCAATAGTTTCAAAAAATACTTCTCTTCATTTATAATATAGCAACACAGTTCTTAATCCGGAAAGCTGGCTTAACATACCTGCTGTTTACAGAGAAACATGGGCTTTGAACTTTCCCTCAGGTGGCGTGGAAATGGCTTTCTACTGAGGAATTCATGTTTCTCCACAGGTTCTTCTGTAACTAATAGCATGAATCTCTGAGTTGGCTTGACTGTCATTCACAGAACTATACAGTACCACACCTCTGCTGAACATGGAACCAGAACAGAGCAATCTGTTGAAGTAATTGGAATCTGATTTCCCACTACCAGGGTCTATCTCCAGAAAGGGAGAGTAGAAAAAAATAAAAAGAAGCAATTTGCAAAAATATAATGGCTAATTAAAAAATTTTGATGAAATATACAAATCTAAAGATTTGATAATCACAACAAATTCTAATCATACTTGAACACATAGTAAAACTGCAGAAGTCTAAAAATAAGAAAATGTTTTAAAATCAAAGAAAGAGGACAGATGCTACAAAGAAATGACAATTAGACTAATGGCAGACTTCTCAACAGCAATAACAGATCCAGAAAATGGTAGAATTTTACTTAAACTGCTGAGAGAAAATAAATGTCAACCTAGAATTATAAATTTTGCTTGATTTTTAAGAATGAGTACAAAATAAATATATTCTCACACTTGAAAAACTGAAAAAATTTGCAACCCCCTAAGTTTCTCATTGAATAAAAATTTAAAAGATATATTTGACAGTACAGTGTTGCTATTAGGGACAATAAAAATGTTCTGAAATTGATTGTATAGATTGTTATAGAATTCTAAATATACAAAAAATTTAAATTTTACATTTTATTATGTACAAGTTGGTGAGTTGTACAGCACATGTAGAGGTCAAATAGTGTCCCCCCAGAATTCATGCCCATCTAGAATCCCAGAATCTGACCTTATTTGGAAATAGGGTCCTTGCAAATGCAATTAGATAATGATCTCAAGAAATAATTCTGGATTTAACACCTCAAATTCAGTGACTGGTGTTTTTATAAAATGAAAAGACACAGAGAGACACAGAGAAAAGACTGTTGTGAAGAAAGAGGCAGAATTTGGAATTATGCTGCCACAAGCCAAAGAATGCTGGAAGCCGTCAGAAACTAGAAGAGGCAAGCAAGGATTCTCCCATAGAGGCTTTGGAAGGAGGCTGGCCCTAACAGCAACTTGATTTTGAACTTCTGGACTCTGCAGCTGTGAGAGAGTAAATTTCTACTGTTTAAACGTTACGTTTATGATAATCTGTTATAGCAGTCCTAGGAAACTAATATAGTATATAAATTATATCTCAACATTTATATGATGGTCTTGAAGAAGAACGTGAGTTGGAATTCAGACATGCAAGAAGGACTGGTGAGAAAGATATCTGGGAAATATGTGGGTAAATCTGAAGGAAAATTGGATGACATAAATGCCATAGGTGATTTGGGTAGTTAAATTCCAATAGAACATAAATATTTAGAAAAATTAACATGTATGATGAGGGGTGTAAAAAGGGTTAAATGTAAAATATTTGTATTTGGGAGAAAGTTTGAAATGTTGAAAAATTTTAGGTCAAAGAAGTTTACATATTAAAATCTTTAGGTTAATCAATAAGTGAATAGAGTATGTAATTTTCAGAACTATAGAAAAAAATGAAATTACAAACTTAAACTTACAAAAGAAGAATTAAAAAGCCTAAGCTCTCCACTTAGAAGACCAAGATAGGTTGGATTAAAAACAAAATATCTAGTATGTTATCTCCAAGAAAAATCTTGAGTGCAAAATGATCTAAAAAGTCAAAATGGAAAGACAGAAATAGTTATAGAGTGACTTACTATCCTGGTTTGCTCTAATCTCTCTGCTTTTGAGTATGTTTGCAAATATCCATCATAAAATGGCAAATCAAAGAAAAATGATATCACTGGAGAATTAACAGATACTTAGAAGAGAGCAAGAGATCTCTGTGAACAAATTTATGCCAATATATATATATAAAAGACAAAATGAATAATTTCTTAGAAAAGCATAACTTAGCAAAACTCAATCAAGAATAAAAAATTTTAGTACTTATATGACTATTAAATAAATTGAAGCAGTAAAAATATCCACAGAAAGAAAACACTAGACATCAACAGTTTTACTAGTGACTTCTATCAAGCCTTCATAAAGGAGTTAATTCCAGTGCTTTAAAACTTTTTTGTAGAATATAAAAAGAATGACTATTCTTCAACTCATCTTATCTGGCTAGTAAAATCTAAAAAAAACTAAAATCAGAGTAGGATGTTATAGCAAAAGATAACTGCTAGGCACAGTGGCTCACACCTGTGATTCCAGCACATTGGGAGGCCAAGATGGAGGGATCATTGGAAGTTAGGAGTTTGAGATAATCCTGGGCAATACAGAGAGGCCCTGTCTCTACAAAAAATAAAAAAGCTTAGCTGGGTATGGTGGCATGCCTGTAGTCCTAGCTACTCAAGAGGCTGAGGTGGAGGGATTACTTGAACCCAGGAATTTGAGGACACTCCAGTGAACTATGATAGTGCCACTGTGCTTCAGCCAGAGTGACAGAGGGAGACTTTGTTTCTTAAAGAACAAAGAAAAGAAAATTACAAAAAAACTGGGCTTTGCTTTTGTATTTTTTAATCTATTGTAGGAGCTCCTCAAAGCCACCAAAACTCTGCCAATTCCTGGCGTGAGCTAAGAACAAAGTCTCAACTAAAGATTTTAATGGCAAAAATGTAAGCAGAAAGAAACCAGCAGAAGAGAAATCAGCAAATACCCCCAGAGAAGAAAACAGCTGGTGATCATGATCAACATCTCACCTAGGAAGGACTCTTCTGTCTTTGGAATTTATTTCATTTACTCCTAATTGTTTCTATAGTTCTTCATTTTCATTGTTTTTTGATATTCAACTGAACGAGGATATTGCAACTTATTCTTCCATTTTTTATGAACTTTTAGGTTGTTTTCAGTATTTGATTATTATAAATATGTTACTATGACACTTGGTACCTGTCTCCTGTTGCACATGCGGGGGACATACTTAGAAATTGAATTGCTGAGTGATAGGATATGTGCATGTTCAACTTCAGCAGTTAATGTCAAATAATTTTCCAAATTCTTGACCAACTTATATTTCCATCAGCAGAGTAAGAATTTTCATTGTTTTAATTTTAGTCAGTCTGATAAGTATATAGTGAGAACATATTTTGTGTTTAATTTACATTTTCTTGATTACTAATGAGGTTGAGAATCTTTTTCTGTTTATGAGTCATTTGGATGTCTCTCTTTTGAATTCCTTTTCAAGTTTCCGTTTTGCTTTTTAACATAGATGTATTTCCTTCATATTAGTTTGCAGAAGTTTTTAATGTAGTCCTGATATGAGATTTCAGTTTGATTTATACATTTTCTCTCATTCTGTGACTTGCATTTTTATACTTTTATAGTGGTTTTTTTTTTTAGTTACGTTTTTACATTTAATTTTGGTAAACACACGCAACATAAAATTTGCCATTTTAAATCTTTTAGTGTACAGTTCAATAGTGTTAACTATATTTACATTGTTATGCAAAAGACCTCTAGAACTTTTATATCTTGCAAAACTAAAATTCGATACTCTTTATGTAACAACTGCCCATTTTACCCAATCCCTAGTTCTTGACAAACATCATTCTACTTTCTGTTTCTATGAGACTGGCTATTTAAGATTATTTCTTATAAGTAAAATTATACATTATCTATTACTTTGTTATTGACTTTTTTCAGTTAATATAATATTCTCAAGGTTTATCTTTATCATAGAATGTGACAAGATTTCTTCTTTAAGATTGAATAATATTCCATTCTGTGTATATGCTGCATTTTCTTTAACTGCTTATGTCAAGGGACATTTGGGTTGCTTCCACCTTGTGGTTTTTATGAATAATGCAGTAATAAACATGGGTGTGCAAATATCTCTTCCAGGGCCTGCACTGCATACTTTAGATAGGTCCTCGGAAATGGGATTGCTGGATAATAATTCTCATTTTTAATTTTTGACAAATCTCCACAGTTTTTCATATGGCTGCATCATTTTTTTCTCATCAACAGTATGGAGGGAAATTTTCTTCACATCCTCAACAGGTTTGTTTTTTCTTTTTTGTAATTTAATTTTTATTTTAGGTTTAGGGACACACATGCAGGATTGTTATATATAGGTAAACTGCATGTCACAGAGGCTTTGTGTACAGATTATTTCATCACTCAGGTGATAGGCATCATGCTCCCTAGGTAGTTTTTGATCTTCTCCCTCCTCCCCACCTTCACCCTCAAGCAGGCCCCAATGTCTGTTTCTCCCGTTTGTGTCCATGTGTTCTTGCTGTTTAGAGTTGTTTGTAAGTGAGAATATTTAGTAATAGTGTTTTTGATTAATAGAAGTTCCTCATTTTAATGTAATTCAATTCATCAATTTTAAGCTTTTTATTCTTTCCTTTTTTCTTATTTTACTGACTAGTTCAACAAATTCAGTTGACTAACTCTCTGTGGTTTTTGATATCTCTGATGTGTTGTTTTGCCCATCTAGGAGAGTTTATGGTTTTAACTTTTGTACTTCTTCAGCTTTACAATTATTATTTAACAATAACATTTATTTCTTGGTTGAAATAAATATTATTATAATATAAATATTACCATAATAATTTTTATTATAATAATGTGAATATAATATTATATATTTTATTATAATATGTATTAAGAAATACTTCTTGATTGAAATAAAAGTTGTTAATAACTCTAAAGCTGAAGAAGTACAAATGTTAAAACTATAAAATGCCTATTTATTCACTGATATCACATTTTTCTTCAATTTTTTGAATATTTTTATAGATATAACTCTCTCTGAAGTGAGCTCCACATGTGCCAAAATACTTGGCTAACTACTGAGTTTTTCAGCATAGGGAAACCTACAGAGAACTGGGTTTTAAAAGCAGTGCAAAGACATTAGAATAAGGCAAAAAGAGCATGGAATGGTTCTAAGATACAAGTAATTTCCTGCAGGTTCGTTTGCTTTGGGATCTGTATTCTGACCATTAGGTTTTCTGTTACTTGAACTTTTCACGATGAGGAATGTGCTTTTTTAAGAAAAGCATCCAATTCATGGATTCTGCTCCGTATCACTATATTTTTCAAGAGTATACATTTTCTTCCTACTGCCTACTTCTCTATGATGTCTCCTGGAGTCTCAAAATTTATGAATAGTTACTTATCAGTCAGACATTTAAGTAATTCAGATTCTGAATTTGGGTCTCTGTGGTTTTTATATTGTGAGCTCACAATTCTTAGCTCTTCCACACATTTTTTTTTTAATTTAAGCTTTTAGAATTAGTAACTTTAGGCAGTTTGGTTTTTAATATCTTTCATGTTTTATAATTTAGTTTTATCATTGTTGTCTGCTGAAGGTTTACAGGACCACTTATCTCCTACTATTACTGGAAATTGATTTTGAATTAACTTTGAATATTCTCAATTTTTTATTATCTGAAAATGTATGTATTTCATTTTCACTTTTGAAGAAGGATATTGCTGAGTATAAAAATCTAAGTGGAAAGTTGTGTTTGTATGGGTATGTTAATGGTATTTTACTGTTTAAATTTTCATTCATTGGTGCTCTTGGAAAGTCATCTGCTAGTCTGTTGCTCTTTTGAAAAGAATTTGTATTTTATTTCTCCCTTGGATGCTTTGTTCTTTTTTATTTGATTATATGTTTTGCTGTGATGTATCTCTTTGTAAATTTTCTTTAATATGCCCTGTAGTCTCTTGAAGTTGTGGCTTGCTTCTTTTATCAATTTTGGAAAATTGTCAGCCAATATTATGTAAATATTTTTGTCCAACTTCTTATCTTTCATTACAACTCTAGTTAAATATATGCTAGATCTTTCATTGTTTTCTCTATGACCCAAACCCTCCTTACTGTATTTTCCAAATTTTTGTCTCTCTATGCATCATTGTGAGTAATTCTTCCTGATCTAGCTTCTAACTTCTTTAATCTGTTCTTTACCTCATCCACTGAATTATTAATTTAGCTTCTTTGCATTTTTAGTTTTAGAACTTTCTTTTTGTCTGTTTTATTTTTATTAATTGACAGGTAATAATTGTACATATTTGTGGGGATACCAGTGATGTTTTCATACATATACTGTATAGTGATCAGATTAGAGTAATTAGCATTTCCATAATCTCAAACATTCTTTGTATTGGGAATTTTCAATATCAAATTAGTTCTTTTTAAAATAAGCAATGCTTACTTTTTATAGTTTCCAGTTCATTTTGGAAACTTAAAAGTTGGCCTTTTAGCTTCACTTCATAGACATGGTAATTATTTTATATTCTGTTTCCAACAACTTTACTAACTGGAGAAATTATGGATGTTTCTGCTGACTGTTATTTGTACCAGATCTTGTTTATGTTGTCTTGTTTCCTCATGTTTCTCCTTACCTTTGATTAGGTGTTGCATAGTATATTTTAAAAATTATTTATAGAAATAGTTTGAGGCCCAAGATGATGTTAATTCCTCCAGGGAAGATTTACTCTGGTTTGTTTTATGTGCCTGGTGGCATTACTAATCTAGGATCTCCTAAGTCTAATTTTAGGATTTGAGATATTCTGTGTTACCCAGAAAATTTGATGGCAGAGAGAGAGATCTTGCAGTCCATGTAGTTCTTTGATTATTTCCAGTTCACTTATTCATAGAATGCAGTTTGCAGCCCTTCTGAATCCCAAATTAAATGGGGAGTTCTTTTCTAGGTTTCCCAACTTAGCTTATGTGTTCCTATTCAAGTGACATTGCAAAAAGTGTTGCATAATCTTTTAATCATCTTTTTTTTTTTTTTGATTTACAAATGCCCACTGGTGGGGTGGTTTTGAATGTTAAGCTCATCTCTTCAGATTCCTATTTTCTCCTAAATTTCTCCTAAATTTAATAATTCCTAATTGCACTTTTAGTTCTTTAATGCATTTAGGAAGTTAAAAAAATATTAGCTAGTTGTTTTCATTATCTTTAGCAGGTTTGACTCAAATCACTGAACTAGGTATTGCTGGAAGTAAAATCCTCCAGAGTCAGAGGTTTGCATTCTAAGCCATGCTATCTTACTTTTGCCTTCTGAATAAAAAGAACAGTGTTCAAGATCTTCAGTACAAATGAATTCCCATCTCATTCATAATGTAACCAAAGTCTTTAGAAGAACCTGTAAGATACTACTTGATCTGCCCTTCTCCAGCTCTCTGCCCTTATTTTCCACTCCTCTCTCAATCACTTTGCTCTAACCACACTGATCTCTTCCGTCTTCTTCTAATATACAAGGCGTGCTTTTGCTCCTTCAGGATCTTTGCATTCACTGGTCTCTGTGCCAGAAATTCTCCTTTCCCAAATATCCACACATCTTTACCTTCTAAGGCCTGAAATTAAATGTTCCCTTTTTAGTGGAACCTTCCCTGACTGCCCTGTCTAAAATTTCAAATACTGTTTTTTCTCACCTATTGTCTTGGTTTGTTTTGTGTTGCTATAACAGAATTCCACAGACTGGGTAACTTACAAGGAATGGAAATTTATTCTCTCACAGTTCTGTATACTGGGAAGTTCAAGATTAAAGTGCTGCCAGGTTAGAGCCTGGTCTGTCTGGTTCCAAGATGGCACCTCACACACTGCTTCCTCCAGAGAGGAATGTTGTGTCCTCACATGGCACAAAAGCAAGAGAGAGAGAACCCTCTCCCATGAATATTTTTATAGGGGTATGGCAGAACTTTCATGATCTAAATGGTTCTCCGTAAGCCTGTTCTCTCAACACTGTTGCACTGGGGAACAAGTTTCTAACACATAAATTTTGGAGGGGAAACGTTAAAACCACAGCACCTATGTGCTACCTATTGCTATATTCTATTTTATTTATTCCTTATAAAACACTATTATCTAACATATTGTATATTTTCATCTTTTAAGTCTTATTAGAAATCTCTCTTCAACTAAAATGTAAATTCCATGGAAGCAGTGATTTTTGTCTATTTGGTCATTGTTCTACCTTCACTACAGAGAGTGGAGCTTGTCACAAAATAATTAGTCAGTCAATATTTGTTGAATGAAAAATAGAGAACTGTTGTTTATATTTCTCAGGTAGGCTAGATATACCTTGAATTATGCTTAAGGAATGTTTTCCGAAGTTCCTTAAAGAGCAAAAGGCAAAGCTGATCAAATGTTGTTTTTATTAAAAATTAAATATAGATTATTATTGCTTTCAGGGGTCTGCCAAGATGGCCAAATAGGATCAGCTGTGGAGCACAGTTCCCAGCAAGAGTGACACATAGGGCGAGTGATCACTGCATTTCCAACTGAGGTACCAGGTGCATCTCAATGAGACTGGTTGGACAGTGGGTGTAGCCCAAGGAGGGTGAGCCGAGACAGGGTGGGGTGCTGTCTCACCTGGGAAGTGCAGCGAACCTGAGGAAGCCCCACCTACCCAACAGAGGCCATCAGGGGCTTTTCCAGCCATTCAGCACTCTGGTTCAGATACTGTGCTTCCCCAGTGGTCTTTACGGCCCACAGACCAGGAGTTTCCCACCAGCCAACAAGTACTGTGGGTTTCCAGCACTAAAAGCCGCACAAATCTGGATGGTGGTTTAAACTGGTGCCTGGAAGGCCTGCAAGATAGAGCCACACATTACCCTGAAAAAGAAGGGGCTGAAGGCAGGGAACCAGGCCATCCAGCTAGGTAGTGCCCATCCCAACAAAGACCAGCAATCTAAAATGCACTGGCTTTCTCAAGCAGTGCATTTTGCAGCCAGCAGAGCAGTTTGAGCTTGACCTGGGATGGTTGAGCTCCGTGGAGGAAAGGGCATCCACCATTATTGAGGCAGTCTGTCATTACCAAGGCAGTGCGCCATTACCGAGGCAATTGGCCATTACCGAGACAGTCTGCCATTACTGAGGCAGTTCTAATCTTACCTGTGTAAACAAAACTGCAAGGACACTTACACAGCAGCCAGAAAGAGCCCATGGCAGCCCAGCAACGCCTCCGCAGGCAGACTGTGACTAGACTCCCTCCTTGCTGGGCAGGGCATCTCTGAAAAAAAGCAGCAGCATGTCAGGGACTTATAAATAAAGCCCCACCTTCCTAGGACACAGCATCTGGGAAAAGAGGTGACTACGAGTTCCGCTGCAGCAGACTTAAACGTCCCTGCCCAGCAGCTCTGAACAGAACAAAGGAGCTCCCAGCACAGCACCTGACCTCTGATAAGGGACAGACTGCCTCCTCAAGTGGCTCCCTGACTCCTGTATATCCAAAGAGACACCTCATAAAGGAGAGCTCTGGCTGATATCTGGTGGGCACCCTTTTGGGACGAAGATACCAGAAGAAGGAACAGGCAGCAACCCTTACTGTTCTGCAGCTTCCATGGGTGATTCCCAGGCAAGCAGGGTCTGGAGTGGACCTCCAGCAGTTCTGCAGCAGAGAGGCCTGTTAGAAGGGAAACTAAGAAATGAAAGAAATAGCTTCAACATCAACAGAAAGGACATCCACTCAGAGACTCCATCCAAAAAATCACCAACTTCAAAGACCAAAGGTAGGTAAATCCACGAAGATGGGAAGAAACCAGTGCAAAAAGGATGAAATCACCAAAAACCAGAATGCCTCTCCTCCTCCAAGGGATCACAACTTCTCACCAGCAAGGGAAGAAAACTGGGTGGAGAATGAGTTTGACCAATTGACAGAAGCAGGCTTCAGAAGGTGGGTAATAACAAACTTCTCTGAGCTAAAGAACATGTACTAATCCAATGCAAAGAAACTAAGAACCTTGAAAAAGGTTAGACAAAATGCTAACTAGAATAACCAACTTAGAGAAGAACATAAACGACTTGATGGAACTGAAAAAGACAGCATGAGAACTTCATGAAGCATACACAAGTTTCAGTAGCTGAATCAATCAAGCAGAAGAAAGGGTATCAGAGATTGAAGACCAACTCAATGAAATAAAATGAGAAGGCAAGATTAGAGAAAAAAGAGTGAAAAGAAATGAACAAAGCCTCCAAGAAATTATGTGAAAAGACCTAATCTATGCTTGATCAGTGTGTCTGAATGTGACAGGGAGAATGAATAGAAGCTGGAAAACACTGTTCAAGATATTATCCAGGAGAACTTCCCCAACCTAACAAAGCAGGCCAATATTCAAATCCAGGAAATACAGAGAACACCAAAAAGATATTCCTCAAGAAGAGTAACCCCAAGGCACATAATTATCAGATTCACCAGGGTTGAAATGAAGGAAAAAATGCTAAGGGCAGTCAGAGAGAAAGGTTGGGTTACCCACAATGGGAAGCCCATCAGACTCACAGTGGATCTCTCAGCAGAAACCCTATGGGCTAGAAGATAGTTGGGGCCAATATTTAACATCCTTAAAAAAAAAACTTTCAAACCAGAATTTGATATCCAGCCAAACTAAGCTTCATAAGTGAAGGAGAAATAAAATCCTGTATGGACAAGCCATTGCTGAGAGATTTCATCACCATCATGCCTGCCTGGCTAGAGCTCCTGAAGAAAGCATGAAACATGGAAGGAACAACCGGTACCAGCCACTGCAAAAATGTAGCAAATGGTAAAGGCCATTGATGCAATGAAGAAACTGCATCAACTAATGGGCAAAACAATCAGCTGGCATCAAAATGGCAGGATCAAATTCACACATAATACTACTAACCTTAAATGTAAATGGGCTAAATGCCCCAATCAAAAGACACAGACTGGCAAATTGGATAAAAAGTGAAGACTCATCAGTGTACTGTATTCAGGAGACCCATCTCACATGCAAAGACACACATAGACTCAAAATAAAGGGATGGAGGAAGATTTACCAAGCAAATGGAGAGCAAAAAATGCAGGGGTTACAATCCTCATCTCTGATAAAAATGGACTTTAAATCAACAAAGATAAAAAGAGACAAAGAAGGGCATTACATAATGGTAAAAGGATCAATGCAACAAGAAGAGCTAATGGTCCTAAGTATATGCACGTCCAATACAGGAGCACCCAGATATATAAAGCAAGTTCTTAATGTCTCTTCTACAGAGACTTAAACTCCCACACAATAATAGTGGGAGACTTTATCACTCCACTGTCAATATTAAACAGATCAATGAGACAGAAAATTAACAAGGATATCCAGGACTTGAACTCAGATCTGGACCAAGTGGACCTAATAGACATCACCAGAATTCTCCACCCCAAATCCACAGAATATACATTCTTCTCAGCACCACATCACACTTACTCTAAAATTGACCACATAATTGGAAGTAAATCACTCCTCAGCAAATGCAAAATGACAGAAATCATAACAACCAGTCTCTCAGACCACAGTGCA
>CAUYQU010061416.1:0-15063 GCA_963574635.1 Cheracebus regulus | reverse complement strand
TGTTAACTTTAAAAGTTGGAGTTTTCGGTTGGGCGCAGTGTCTCATGCCTGTGATCCCAGCATTTTGGGAGGCTGAGGGCAGGCAGATCACTTGAGGTCAAGAGTTCAAAACCAGCCTGGCCAACATGGTGAAAACCCATCTCTACTAAAAACAAAAAATTAGCTGGGCGTGGTGGCGCATGCTTGTAATCCCAGCTACTTGGAAGGCTGAGGCAGAAGAATTGCTTGAACCTAGGAGGTGGAGGTTGCAGTGAGCCAAGATCGTGCCATTGCAGTCCATCCGGGTGACAAGAGCGAAACTCTGGTTAAAAAAAAAAAAAAAAGAGTTGGAGATTTCTTAGGGGGTTCTATGAGCAAAAAATGTTAAGACCAGTGTTCCCAGCACTCAGCACTGGGTGGCGCTATCTCTGGGAGAGCTGCCTGCAGTGTTTTGCTATCTTGTGCATTTCCTGCTATGGGTTACCTGTTCCCATTAGTACTTAAGTTAGAGTCATGGAAAATTAAACCTGGAGCAATCTTTTAGTGGTTCCATCTCTCAATTTTACTGGCTTTATGACCTCGGCCAAACTATTCACATCTCTAAGCTTCATTAATAATAGTTTAACATGACACACAGAATATCATGAAGTTCTGCACTTACTGAATTGCCAAATAAATTGCCAGGCCCGTCTCAGATTCCTGGGCTCAATCAATCTTCCCTCGTTGGCCTCTCAAAGTACTGAGATTACAGGTGTGAGCCACCTGCACCCTGCCAGCATGATAATTCTTATAACATGCATTTTTGTCACTCATCCTTTGGGAAGCATTACTCTAAAAAGCAAGATGTATTCCTTGTGTGTGCATCCTATTGCTTGTGTGAAAACAGCCAGTGTTAAGAGAGGAAAGCACATGTGCTATGTTCAGAAACACCCGAGTACAATAGTACTGGGAAAATTCTCTGGGAAGGAAGACTCAGTATTTGTCAGTTTTGTTTTGTTTTGTTTTGAGACAGAGTTTTGCTCTTGTTACCTAGGCTGGAGTGCAGTGGTGCGATTTCCGCTCACTGCAACTTCTGCCACCCAGTTTCAAGCCATTCTCCTGCCTCAGCCTCCTGAGTAGCTGGGATTACAGGAGTGTGCCACCATGCCCAGCTAATTTTTGTATTTTTAGTAGAGATGGGGTTTCACCATGTTGGCCAGGCTGGTCTTGAATGCCTGACCTCAAGTGATCCACTCGCCTCGGCCTCCCAAAGTGCTGGGATTACAGCCTTGAGTCACTGCGCCCAACCGAATATTCTTTTGTGTGGTTTGATTTTTAAAACGGTCGTTAGCTGGGCTCATTGCAGTATTCCTAGCACTTTGGGAGGCCGAGGCAGGCGGATCACAAGGTCATGAGATCGAGACCATCCTCGCTAACACAGTAAAAGTAAAACCCCGTCTCTACTAAAAATAACAAAAAACACAACAACTAGCTGGCTGTGGTGGCAGGTGCCTGCAGTCCCAGCTACTCTGGAGGCAAAGGTTGCAGCAAGCCAAGATTACACCACTGCACTCCAACCTGGGCAACAAAGTGAGGATCTGACTCAAAAAAAAAAAAAAAATCATGTTCATTTATTACCTTAAAAAAGAATCCCCCAAACCAAATAGGATACCTTGGACAATACAATCACATACCAGACCCCACATGGGACATTTTAAAACAAGTATTCAAAACATTCCACAGCATTTCCTTTAGCCTCTACCACTGAAAAAAATGTTATGCAGCAAGAGTGCTGCTCACACTCAGTATCTGCTCCTAAACTGCTCCTTCTGAAAGTCCTGCCTGTTTTCATTGCTGTGTAGGCAGATCAGTGGGGAAAGATATCATAAGTCAGCCTTGGGCCTGGCCCTGGTTGAAGTGGTGTCAGCGTCTTTCTCCCAAACTGCTTTTCTTGGGCTGCTGCAGAGTGTGCTGTCCTTGGCCCTTCTCCTTTCCCTCTCTCTGCTCCTGTCCTATCTGATGTATTCAAATCCTGGTGACCTCTGGGACCAGCCACACTGCTCTACCCAGCAGTTCCCTGAATTTCATGCCTTTGTAAGCCATGGTCACAGTTTTTGCTAGATTGAGTGGCAGTTATTAATACTTTCCTTAAATTAATTTTTAAAAGCCATATGGTATATATACATTGACGTTTTACACTTGGTGAAGATACTTCTCTTTAATTCAGTTTCCCTCTTTATAAAACAGGGATAATATTGGTACTCATCATTCAGTGCCATCTACATAATTTGCAAGGCCCAGTGCAAAATTCCAGGCCTGAAGCAAAGTGCAGAAGTCAATATCCCCTTACCACAGCCCTAATGGATTGCAACTTTCCTGCAGGGATGGGACGAGTGAGAGGCCCCTGCCCACTTGCCTGCCTAATGTGCTGTGGTACCTGCCACCCTGCCCTGAGATTCAGAAGGTGCAACCCCAGTGCTGCCTGGGCAAGAGTAGAATCAGGGAGGGTAGGGAGAAGCCCCAGGGCAGCTCAAGTGGGTCAGCTGTGAGAACCTGTCCCATTGGACTGACTTCACTCAAAAGCCACAAATTCAAAGATAAAATAAATATTAAGAATTTCAAGCATGGGACACTTCTGAGTACCTGGCCCTTTCGACCACAGTGGTCAAAGCCTGCACTGATCGTACACACATGAAGCTAGTCCCACTATCACATAGGGTTGTTGTGAGAAATAAATGAATACTTGTACAGATTTAAGACTAATGCCTGGCACCTTGGAAGGACAATATAAGTGTTGGCTATTGTTTGTATCACTTCCATAGATGGAAAACAGGTATTTTTCAAATATGCATTTTTTTTCAGCAAACACTTATTATTCTGTGCTACGCACAGACACATTTCATTTTATCTTTTTAATTTTTTTTCCTTGATTCTGCATTAAAGGTAGGAAATTTTACTTATCAGGGAAGAACTAACATTTATTATTTGCTTACTCCTGCCATGAAGTATCTAAGAGGCCTCCAGAAGATGTCATACCTGACTTTCAGTACTGACTGTCAATGAGTATGCAATCCAGCATCCACTGATGTGTGAAAAAGTCTTGGGAATGGGTGTCAAGCTAGTGGGAACTAGATTCCCGGGCTGCAAAGAATCTCATCGCCCTCTAATGCTACTTTCCACTGCCAGGATCTCAAAACAAGTCAGCCTTTTAACTTTACTCATTAATCATTCTTAACCACTGAAAATCTCACAATTCCCTACCTGAAGTAATCAGCCAAAGTACCAGTGGATGGGGAGGAATCAAGAAACCTCAAGGGTGTGCTACGATGCTCCTTGGAAGGCACCACAGCCTTTCCTCAGCTCTGTCCCAGCATTTTCTATGAAGCTGGAAATTTTCTATGCTGCACTATCCCATATTAGTAGCCACTGGCCACACACAGGCCACTGAGTACTTAAAATGTGGCCGCTGTAATCCAGGAACTCAATTTTTATTTCAATTTAAAAGTACTCAATTTCAGTTTGATTCAGTTAGAAATTGAGGAATTCGGCCGGGTATCGTGGTTCACACCTGTAATCCCAGCACTTTGGGATGCCAAGGCGGGGGATGGCCTGAGTTCGAGACCAGCCTAACATGGAGAAACCTGTCTCTACTAAAAATATAAGAGTAGCCGGGCGACGGCCAGGTGCAGTGGCTCACGCCTGTAATCCCAGCACTTTGGGAGGCCGAGGCAGGCGGATCACCTAAGGTCAGGAGTTCGAGACCAGCCTGGGCAAGATGGTGAAACCTCATCTCTACTAAAAATAGAAAAATTAGCCGAGTGTGGGCATGCGTGTAGTTCCAGCTACTCAGGAGGCTGAGGCAGGAGAATTGCTTGAACCCGGGAGGCTGAGGTTGCAGGGAGCTGAGATCGAGCCACTGCACTCTAGTCTGTGCGACAGAACGAGACTCCATTTCCAAAAAAAAAAAAATTAGCTGGGCATGGTGACGCATGCCTGTAATCCCAGCTACTCTGGAGCCTGAGGCAGGAGAATTGCTTGAACTAAGGAGGCAGAGGTTGCGGTGAGTTTAGATCGTACCTTTGCACTCCAGCCTGGGCAACGAGAGCGAAACTCCATCTCAAAAAAAAAAAAAAGAAAGAAAGAAATTGAGAGATGTAATTTTTCAATAGAATTTTAATTTTACATTTAAACATATGCATGCTGCTGGCCGGGCACGGTGGCTCATGCCTGTAATCCCAGCACTTTGGGAGGCTGAGGTGGATGGATCACGAGGTCAGAGGTTGAAGACCAGTTTGGCCAAGGTGGTGAAACCCCATCTCCACTAAAAATACAAAAAAATTAGCCGGGCATGGTAGCGGGCACCTGTAATCCCAGCTACTTGGGAGGCTGAGGCAGAAAACTGCTTGAACCCGGGAGGCAGAAGTTGTAGTGAGCCGAGACAGAGCGAGACTCCGTCTCGAAAACAAACAAAAAACCACAAAAACCCAACAATAACAAAAAAAAAAAAACCATATACGTGCTGCTGCATTGGACATCACAGCTCTGGATGCCTGGCGTTACAGAGCTAAATCAAAATCTTACTATCACTGATATGCTGGCACTCTATTCATTACAAGGTCTGAAAAGGTCTTTAAGAGATCATCGGGTGACTTGAAAATCCCCATCTCACAGCCAGAGGTGAGGGGAGGTACGGCTGGTGACCCGAGGCACTGCTGGTCCGCCGCGCGCAGGACCCACACCCTCACGGCACCGAGTGGTTGAAAAGCAGAAGCGTGCTGGCTCCGTTTCGTGTGTGGAGTTACTACAAAGTCCCGGAGCCTGCACGCGCACACGTCCTTCAACTAGTTAGTGGGTGAGCATAGAGGCGCGGGTGCGGGAGCGCACCCAGGTACGCGGGGCTGCTGGGGCCGGTCTCAGCTTGACCGCCAGGGTAAAGACCCACGCACAGCCAGGCGCCGCCTGCCGATCAACAGCTCGTGTAACCTGCCGGGCAGGCCGCGCCCTCCCAGCCTGGGCCCCACCGCGCCCGCGCCGGCGGCCAGCGGGGACACGCGGGTCCGCCGCGGGACAGACCTGGCCTGAGCCTACCTGCGCGCGCCGCGCCGTTCCCGCCGTCCCCGCCGCCCAGCCCCGTGGCCGCGCGCAGCGCGCTCCCGCAGCTCGCCGAGAGGTTCCCCGTGGCCCTGCGGGCCAGGGTCAGGATGGGCGCGGACCAGCTCTCCGCCTCCCGCGGCCTCCTTGTGTTCTGCAGGTCGCCCGGGCCGGGCAGCTGGCTTCGGTCCACGACTTGGAACTCTTCTTCCGGCTCGAGCTCTGATTCGGGCCCCGGCTGTGGCCCGGGCTCCGGCTCCAAACCCACATTGCAGTCTCTTTCCCGGTCGGCCATCTTGGCCGTGTCACGTGACCCAGCGGGCGGGCGCGAGATAGGCGCGGCTGAGCGCCGCCTTTCTCTTCGGTTTGCCAGATTCAACTTCCTCCTCACCGCCAAACCTTCCTTTCGCTTCAAAAGGTTCGGGAAAGTCCAAATCATAGCATAAGAAGTGCATGTATTCCTGGCCGCCTGCGGGACCTGTTCGCGGGAAATTCCTCTTGAACTTTCTCCCAGGACTGTTGTGCATTCTGCCTGGCGCTTCACGGGGTCCCCCGGCCTTCGTTTTCCTTGTGACACCATTTCCTCTTTTAAATTTTCATTTTATGTTCTGTATTTTCCACTTCGTCATTTTTCTGCCGCACTCATCAGAACAGGCCCTGAAAGGGCGACTAAGGAAACGCGCAGGCCAGGCAGGAAAGCAGGATTATTATTTTTTTTAATCGAATGACTACGACGGCTTGGCAGGAAAGAGTGCACCATAGTGGACTAGAAATCAGAGCTGGCTTCTATTAATTAGTTAAGTGGGATAACAAAAAGGCGACCTCATTATTAAGTAAGATTTGCAGCCGGGCGCGGTGGCTCACGCCTATAATCCCAGCACTTTGGGAGGCTAAGGCAGGCTCCCAAAATCGCTTGAACCCGGGAGGCGGAGGTTGCAGTGAGCCAAGATCTGGCCATTGCACTCAAGGCTGGGCAACAAGACCCAAACTCCGTGTGTGTGTGTGTGTGTGTGTGTGTGTGTGTGTGTGTGTGTGTGTGGGTGGCTGGGCAACAAGACCCAAACTCCGTGTGTGTGTGTGTGTGTGTGTGTGTGTGTGTGTGTGTGTGTGTCTCCCCCCTTCTCCCCCCCTCTCCCCCCTCTCCCACCGCACACACACAAACGAGATTTGCAGTAAGGACCACATGGCAGATGTTAGCGACTGTCACTAACTATCATATACAACTATGTGGCCTGGGTAAGTCACTATACACTTGGACAGTTATTCAATCTGTTTCTTCACTTGGAAAAGAAGAGAATTTGACTAAATACAAAGCAAGATTTTGACCAGGCGCGGTGGTAGCTCACGCCTGTAATCCTAACACCTTGGGAGGCCGAGGCAGGCGGATCACGAGGTCGAGAGATTGAGACCATCCTGGCCAACATGGTGAAACCCCGTCTCAACTAAAAATGCAAAAATTAGCTGGGCATGGTGGTGTGAGCCTGTAGTCCCAGCTACTGGGGAGGCTAAGGCAGGAGAATCGCTTGAACCTGGGAGGCAGAGGTTGCAGTGAGCCAAGATCGTGCCATTGCACTCCAGCCTGGCAACAGACTGTCTCAAAAAAACAAAACACTTTTTTTTGGCTGTGTGGAGTAGCGCAGGCCTTTAATCTCAGCACTTTGGAAGGCTGAGGCAGGTGGATCACTTGACACCAAGAGTTCAGACCAGCTTGGCCAACATGGTGAAAACCCATATTTACTAAAATATCAATAATAATAATAATAATTAGCTGGGCCCGGTGGTGGGGCAGCTGTACTCCCAGCTCCTTGGAGGGGCTGAGGGTGGGAGGTTTGCTTGAGCCCAGGAGGTCGAGCCGACAGTGAGTGGAGATCATGGCCACTGCACTCCAGCCTGGGCAACAAAGTGGGACCCTGTCTCAAAAAAACACAAAAATTTTACTAGCACTTAAAACTTTGCAAAGTGAAGCAACATGAGCCACACCAAACCAGCAGAACTGTTTTGTTCGGTTCCCAGAATATTTAAAAATCTTTAAAGTTGTTGCCAATATTTAGAAATCAAAAGATTCCACATAGAATCTGGATTTTAGCTTTCCCTGGAATCACTAGAAGATTTAGTAATTCATGGTATATTCCCTGATGGTACCAAACTATTAGGAGTGAACTGTGCTGCCTCTTTAGAAGCCCAGCTGCTCCCTAGACCTGTCTTGGTCCAGCCCACTGCACTAGTTTTTGTGATATATCTAGTCCCTGAAGGCGAGTTCATCTGGGAGTGTTTTGGGAATTTGTGGAGTTGGTGTTTGAGTCGTATAAAGATTGAGGGCATCCTTCTAGTGTTTACTGGGTGTGGGTAGACAGGGATGAAAATAGTTTAGAATAACAGAATTGTCCTGAATCCTTCATGACTTTCCAATGCTACTGGACATTTATGTAGGTTAAAAGCTTGTTTGTAATGATCAGAGACTGGAACCGAATTTTATTTTGCAGAAAAACATAAACTCTTTTTGCAGGGAACAGTTTCAGTATTTATCAGGGAAGGTTATTCTTCAGTAACAAGTAACCCCCAAATCTCAATGGCTTAACCTAAAAGTTGGTTTTCCATCATGCTACATGTCAATGTAGATGGGGTGAGTACTCTGCCCAACGCATAGTAGTCTCTCAGGACCCTGTTCGGAGTTTTGCATAAACATTACCTGCACCAGCCTTGAATGACAAAGGTCACTTATGCACATTTCATTGGTGAAAGCAAATCACATGGCCACGTTTAATTTCTAGGGAGTTGGAAAGTTTAGACCTACTTCTGTCTAGGAAAAGCAGAACTGGAAATCTTTGGGAGCAGTGTAACGACTACCATAAGTGTACCCTAAATTTTCCTGGAATGTAGCTAAATTGATTTGTTCAGAACTACACATGTAAATGCCCGGATATGTTATTTCAGTGGTAGTTGTGCCTCATTTATATATTGAAATACATCTTTCTCTTTTTTTTGAGTCAGAGTCTTGCTCTGTTGCCCAGGCTGGAGTGCAGTGGCATTATCTCGGCTCACTGCAACTTCCACCTCCCGGGTTCAAGTGATTCTCCTGCCTCAGCCTCCTGAGTAGCTGGAACTAAAGGCAAGCCACCATGCCCAGCTAATTTTTGTATTTTTAGTAGAGATGGGGTTTCACTGTGCTGGCCAGGCTGGTCTCAAATTCCTGACCCTGTGATCCACCCACCTCGGCCTCCCCAAGTGCTGGGATTACAGTCATGAGCCACTGCGCCCAGCCCATCTTATGGTGCTTCGCTTTATTGCTTTTTTAACAAATTAAAGTTTTGTGGTGGCCGGGAACAGTGACTCATGCCTGTAATCCCAGCACTTTGGAAGGCTGAGGTGGCCGATCAGTTGAGGCCAGGAGTTCAAGACCAGCCTGGTCAACATGGTGAAACCATGTCTTTATTTCAAATACAGAAATTAGCCAGGCACTGTGGTGTGGCTGTATTCTCAGCTACTTGAGAGGCTGAGGCATGAGAATCACTTGAACCCAGGAAACAGAGGTTGCAGTGAGGCATGAGAATCACTTGAACCCAGGAAACAGAGGTTGCAGTGAGCCAAGATTGTGCCATTGCACTCCAGCCTTGGCAACAGAGCAAGACTCTGTCTCAAAAAAAAAAAAAAAAAAAAAGGCCGGGTAGCATGGCTCATGCCTATAATCCTAGCACTTTGGGAGGCTGAGGTGGGCGGATCACTTGAAGTCAGGAGTTCGAGACCAGGATAGCCAGCATGGTGAAACGCTGTCTCTGTTAAAAATACAAAAATTAGCTGGGCATGGTGGTGGGCGCCTGTAATCCCAGTTGCTCTGGGTGATGAGGCAGGAGAATCGCTTGAACCCGGGAGGTGGAGGTTGCAATTAGCTGAGCTTGAGCCACTACACTCCAGCCTGTGCAGCAGAGCAAGACTCTATCGTGTTAAAAAAAAAAAAAAAAAAAAAAAGTGAAACAGCCTTATTTCTGATATGGAGAAAGTTTTGGTGGTCTGAATAGATCAAACCAACCACAACATTCCCCTAAGTCAAAGCGTAATCCAGAGCAAGGCCCTCAACATCAAGGCAACCTTCAACTAGCAAAAAGATTATTATTTACTAAAGGCTCAGATAATCTTTAGAGTTTTGTATTTTTTTTTTTTTAGGATGGAGTCTCACTCTGTTGCCCAGGCTGGAGTGCAGTGATGCAGTCTCTGCTCACTGCAACCTCCGCCTCATAGGTTCAAGTGATTCTCCTGCCTCAGTCTCCCAAGTGGCTGCAACTACAGGTGTGTGCCACCACACCCAGCTAATTTTTTATTTTTAGTAGAGATGGGGTTTCACCATGTTGGCCAGGGTGGTCTCAAACTCCCAATCTCAGGTGATCTGCCCACCTTGGCCTTCCAAAGTGCTGGGATTACAGGCATGAGCTACCACGCCTGTCTGTATTTTTTATTTTTACTTATTTTTATTTACTTTTGAGATGGAGTCTTGCTCTGTTGCCCAGGTTGGAGTGCAGTGGCGCAGTCTCAGCTCACTGCAACCTCTGCCTCTTGTGTTCAAGCACTTCTCCTGCCTCAGCCTCTTGAATAGAGTAGCTGAGACTACAGGCGGGCACCACCATGCCCAGCTAATTTTTGTGTTTTTAATAGAGACGGGGTTTCACCATGTTGGCCAGGCTGCTCTCAAACTCCTGACCTCAACGGATTAGTCCACCTCAGCCTTTCAAAGTGTTGGATTACAGGTGTAAGCCACTGTACTCAGCCAGCATTTTTTAGCCATGTGTGTGTGTGTGTGTGTATATATATATATATATATTTTTTTTTTTTTTTTTTTGAGACAGAGTCTTACTGTGTTGTTCAGGCTGTAGTGCAGTGATGCGATATTGGCTCACTGCAAACTCTGCCTCTTAGGCTCAAGTGGTTCTCCTCCCTTAGCCTTCTGAGTAGCTGGGATTATAGGCATGCATTACCATGCCCAGCTAAATTTTGTATTTACAGTAGAGACAGGATTTTGCCATGTTGCCCAGGCTGATCTTGAATTCCTGAACTCAAGTGATCTGCCCACCTCAACCTCCAAAAGTGCTAAGATTACAGGCGTGAACCACCACACCTCGCTGTAAACCATCTTTTTTTTTTTGAGATGGAGTCTTGCTGTCACCCAGCCTGGAGTGCAGTGGCACAATCTCGGCTCGCTGCAACTTCTGCCTCCCAGTTTGAGCGATTCTCCAGCCTCAGCCTCCTAAAGTAACTGGGATTACAGGTGCTACATCCCGCTAATATTTGTATTTTCAGTAGAGATAGGGTTTCATCATGTTGGCCAGGCTGGTCTTAAACTCCTGACCTCAAGTGATCCGCCCACCTCAGCCTCCCAAAGTGCTAGGATTACAGGCATGAGCCACAACACCCCACCAGTGAAATCATTTTCTGAATAATGCAATATGAAGTTTTCTTGGCAAAAATGTTTGCCTAGGCTGGGCATGGTGGCTCATACCTGTAGTCTCAGCACTTTGGGAGGTCGAGGTGGGTGGGTTGCTTTGAGCTCAGAAACCAGCCTGGGCAACATGGTGAGTAGAGACCAGCCTGGGCAACATGGTGAAACCCTGTCTCTACAAAAAAAACAAAAATTAGCCAAGCATGGTGGCTGGCACCTGTGATCCCAGCTACTTGGGAGGCTGAGGCTGGAGGATCACTTGAACTCAGGAAGCGGAGGTTGCAGTGAGCCAAGATCATGCCACTGCATTCCACCCTGGGCAACGAAGCAAGATTCTGTCTAAAAAATAAATAAATAAAATAGTCAAACTCACAGAAACAGAGAGTGCAATGGTGGTTTCCAGGGGCTGAGGGGAGAGGAAGCAGGGAATTGCTGTTCAATGGGTTGAAATTTTCAGCTATTCAAGACTCCATCTCAGAAAAAAAAATTAATCAGAGTTATGATCCATAAAAAGTAAAGTGGTTAAAAAAAGAAGTTTGCTTAAAAACACATTGGGTGGCCGGGCGTGGTGGCTCACGCCTGTAATCTCAGCACTTTGGGAGGCCAAGGTGGGCAGATCACGAGGTCAGGAGTTCGAGACCAGACTGGCAAATATGGTGAAACCTAATCTCTATTAAAAATACAAAAATTAGCTGGGCATGGTGGCATGCATCTGTAGTCCCAGCTACTTGGCAGGCTGAGACAGAAGAATTACTTGAACCCAGGAGGCAGAAGTTGCAGTGAGCTGAGTTCGAACCACTGCACTCCAGCCTGGTGATAGAGTGACACTCCATCTAAAAAAAAAACAAAAACAAAAACAAAAAAACACATCAGGTATCTGGAGCAGCACTGCCTAACAGAACCTTCTGAGATGATGGAAATGTTCTCCATTTGCACTGTCCAATATGATAGCCAGTGGCCGCAAGCAGCTACTGAGCTCTTGAAATGTGTTTTGCATGACCTAGGAGCTGAATTTTACTTCAGTTCAATTAATTTAAATTTATATGTGGCTAGTGGCTACTATACTGGACAGCACAGCTTACGAGCTAACTTCCAGTTTGCAGAAAATGTAGAGGAGAAAGGAGGAAGTTAAAACAACACCTGTAATAAACCCGAAGAGAACCCTGATGAGATCAGAGCAATCTTCTGGGAAAGACATTTTTTCACTGGGGAACTTTGACTATGGACTGGATATTAGATGATATTATGGAATTATTGTACATTTTGTTAAATGTGATAATGGATTGCTTGTGTAGGAAAATGCCCTATTTTTAGGAGCTGCATTAGAGTATTAAGTGGCAGCATGTCATAATGTCTAGGCTTCACCTTAAAATACTTCCAAAAAATAAAATAGATGATGCAAAAATGGCAAAGTGTTGAAAATTTTTTAATTTAGGTAACTAATATAAAAGAGTTATATTCTGTTTACTTCTCTGAATGTCTGAGTTTTCATAATAAAAAGTAGAAAGATGGGCTGGGTACCGTGGCTCATACCTGTAATCCCAGCACTTTGGGAGGCCGAGGTGGATGAACACATGAGGCCAGGAGTTCGAGACCAGCATGGCCAACAAGGAGAAACCTCATCTCTACTAAAAATACAAGATTAGCCAGGTATGGTGGCACGTGCCTGTAATCCCAGTTATTCCGGAGGCTGAGGCAGGAGATTCGCTTGAACCCAGGAGGCAGAGGTTGCAGTGAGCCAAGATGGCACCATTGCACCAAATAAATTTATCTTATATTTAACAAAATTTAGAATGTGTTTGCAACTGTGTGCTAGTTTTTAGAATGACTCAAGAATGAACAAGTGTTGATTCTTATGCTTAATTTTTCTGGAAAATTACATGATTCAAGATATAGTGTCATTCATTTTACATCTGACTCACGGTAGTGTCAGAAAGAGGGTCTAAAAATATTTAGACTTCTTTGTTTTCTTCTCAAAGTCCTCTTTAATCCTTCAGTAGTCAAATCACTCTTTTTTTTTTTTTTTGGTGTCTCTGTTTTCCTTTTATTCATTTCTCTTTGGATGTAGCTAGTCCTCAGCTAATTGACCAAAAGTTGTAAAGTAATTATCCCATTTACCATGTTATTCATCATTCTGGATGTTTTTGCGGGATATCTCATAGAAAAAAATAAGCCATTTTATGATGTTGCTGCCCACTTTATGTTTTGAGCCTACACTTAGTCTTCACTTTAATTCGTTTTGAATTTATTACTTTTTCAAACCATTCCATTTTGAAGCTCCTGGTGAGTCGTTAGCATTAATTTCCTTTAGTTCACTTGCTGATTGGTCCATAACTCTGCTGACCTTGCCTGCCTGTGGCTTTGTGTGTGTGACACACAAACGTTACTTGTTGATTCTGTGAAATCTTACACTGTATGTAAGATTCACAGTTTAACTGTCCAACTGACTTACATCATAAACATCTGAGAATGGGTGAGAGGCTGCTAGCCATTGGTACAGAACATGGGGATTGATGTTTTGGGGTTGAGCCTGGAGTAAATTTTGAGTAGGGATCAGTTTTTAAGTGGCTAATTCATTAGTGAATATGTTATCATTATGAATACTTTTGCTTCTTTAAATGGTCTTGTAGCTTCAGGGACTTGGGCAAAAAATTTTCAGATAAAGAGGACCCTCTCTATCTTGAGTTTGGAACATCAGAGCTTTTTGTGGTGGTTATAACTAAATGGGGTGTAGCTGCTATTGCTAGGATCAGTCAGAATATAGAAGTTATTTTATAAAAATAATTTGTATTTATTAAAAAACGGATAGCTCACTTGCAAAAAAGTTAACCTGAGGATTTGTGTAATGTGTCTCTAAGAGAGAGTTGTCATTATGTTGGCTGAGTGACGTGTCATTTCCCTGCTTGGCACCTCACAATGGCCATAGAGTAGAAAGAATCTCAAGTTCCCCTGAACTTCTGCTTTCGGAGGAAATACCAGGAGACAGTAGGAACAGGAAGGTGGGCATAAAGCCCCTTCCAGTGGCTTCTAAAACAACAGACTTCCTGATTTGATGACATTTTTTCCATGACACGTCATATCGTTTTGCCTTGTTCTCCCCTCTGCCCCACACCATTTTATTATTAAAAAATTTGAACATAGGCTGGGCACGGTGGCTCATGCCTGTAATCCCAGCACCTTGGGAGGCCAAGGTGGGCAAATCACTTGAGGTCAGGAGTTTGAGAACAGCCTGGCCAACATAGTGAAACCCCATCTCTACTAAAAATACCAAAATTAGCTGGGCATGGTGGCGCATGCCTGTAATCCCAGCTACTAGGGAGGCTGAGGCACAAAAACCACTTAAACCTGGGAGGCGGAGATTCCAGTGAGTCTAGATTGTGCCACTGCACTCCAGCTTGGGCAACAGAGTGAGACTATGTCTCAAAAACAAAAAACAATTGAACATAGATTATAACATTTTTACCATATCTATCCATTTATCATTCCTAAGTTCATCTATTATTCTATCTTACTTGTTGATGTATTTCAAAGGAAATTCCAAACCCTAATACTTTAAAAAGCTTTTTGTTTAGAAATTATTTCAATATTACAGAAAAGTTACAAGAATAAAGACGGCACAAAGTACAACTGCATGCCCTTGACCCAGATTCACCTGGAGCTCACATTTCACTTCATTTGTGTCATAATCTACATGTGCTCTCTCTCTGTATCTATATGTATACATCCACATTTTTCCTTGGACTTTTTGATGGTAAGTTACATACATCATGACCTTTTATCTTTAAATCTTTCGGGATATATTTCTTTTTTAAAAAATTATATTCAAATTTTATTATATGAAGATGACCCATTGGTTAGGATTTGAAAAACTTTGTTTTGTCCGGGCATGGTGGCTCACTCTTGTAATCCCAGCACTTTGGGATGCCGAGGCAGGTGTATCATGAGGTCAAGAGTTCAAGACCAGCCTGGCCAACATAGTGAAACCCCATCTCTACTACAAATACAAAAATTAACCGGGTGTGGTTGCATGCGCCTGTAGTTCCAGCTACTCGGGAGGCTGAGGAAGGAGAGTAGTACTCCAGCCTGGGAGTATTCTTTTTTGTTGTTGTTGTTGTTGTTGTTGTTGAGAAGCTAGGAAGGAGGATAGAAGAGGGGTAAGCCAGGCAAAATGAAGAAGGAGGCTCTGAAAAAAGGGAGATAGATTTCACACCAATGATTTCTTGAACAAGGAACTTATTGCTGGAAACAGAAAAGAGAAAGCCCTCGATAATATTTAATAGAAATCGTGGTTGAAAATTATTCATGACATGATTCTTTTTTTTTTGAAAGAAAGAAAAAGAAAAGGAGAAAGAAAGAAAGAGCAAAAAGAAAGAAAAAGAATGAAAGAGAGAAAGAAAGAGGAAGAGAAAGAGGGAGAGAGAATGGGATTTTTGTTTTATTGCCCAGGCTAGAATGCAGTTTAAAAATGGGTATTAAAAACCTCTTTTATGCCAATAAATGTGCTTAACAATGGAGACAGGAAGGAATAAGGGATGAAAATAACAAACAAGCAGCCAACCAATATTTTATTTAAACCTGTGAAATGC
>CAUYQU010061414.1:0-49507 GCA_963574635.1 Cheracebus regulus | reverse complement strand
GACTTGGCTTGTTATTGGTTGGAATTACTTGCCTGCTATTGGTTGTTAAAGCTTGACTGCTATTGGTTGTTAAAACTTGGCTGCTATTGGTTGTTAGGGCTTAGCTGCTATTGGTTGTTAGGGCTTAGCTGCTATTGGTTATTAAGAGGCTATAGTTGCAGCACCTTGTTTGCATACTAGGCTTCTTAAGGGAAGACCAGGCTGTGCGAGCAAGGGAGAGGGGAACATGTCCGAGCATGTCTGAGCTTGCTCGGGGCTTCTGGAAGGGAAAAAGGGGTGGGGGGGGGGGGGTGGTGCGTCCGAGCTCCCAGCAAGGCAACCGGCCTTACACTTCTTATTGCTGATTAAACCAGCAAAATAAAGAAAAGGAAAAAAGATGAAACAATAAGGCAAAATAAATAGTATAAGATTAAAAAAAATCGAACAGTAGTTATTACTCTAAAGACAAGTGGACTAAATTCTGTCAGACTAGGTTTAATAATAGTTAAATGCTCTTACAATATTGAAGAAGAAGGGGCATCCCAAGAACTAGCAGGCAACAGCTGATAAATTTAAGAAATGCAGCATTACTTTCAGATAAGATTGAATTTAAGATTGGAATATAATCGAATCTTAAATGAGATAGGAGGGATATTATCTGATGACAAAAGGTACAATTTATTAAGATAATGTGAAAGTCGTCATACAAAATAACAACTATAATATGATATAATAAGCAAAACCAGAAAGGATATCCCGAGCTCTCTCCTCATCTCCGAGTCATTTTTCTGTAATCCTCTGGATTATTGGCTGTCCCATGAAAATTTTAATGCTATATTTTAAAAAATTAAATGGCAGAGGATTTCTTAAATTCATACCGTATAACTGCTTTCCTATGAAGCTCTGTTACTTTGAGAACCAGCAATCTGCACTTGAACAAATCGTTTAAAACCCCGCCTCTCATAACCCTGGCAATGGAAATAGTTGCCAGACTGGTAAAGGTTCAGGGTGACCTCTCCTGGAGTGAAGGAACGAGGGGTTCCGGGGGACTTTCGTGGATGGCTGTCTTGCAAATGCCAAGTGTCCCTGAGCCCCCATCTCCGCCACTGCACCCTAACTGTGTCCCCTCCTTCTGTCTGCAGAGGCCGCCGACGCAGACCCGGACACAAGGCGGGCCGCAGCGAGCGGCTTCACCGGCTGCGTCTCGGCCGTACGCTTCGGCCGCGCTGCTCCCCTGAAGGCGGCGCTGCGCCCCAGCGGCCCCTCCCGGGTCACCGTCCGCGGCCACGTGGCCCCCGTGACCCGCTGCGCGACTGGGGCAGCGTCCGGCTCCCCGGCGCGGGAACGGGCTCCCCGACCGGCGGGAGGCACAGGTGTGTGACCCTCCACCCCAGCGCACCCGCAACTGCGCTTCTGTCAAATGTTTGTGAATTTCTCAAAAGCCTTCTTTACTCCGTCTCTGTCATCCTTCTTTTTTTTCCCCTTTTTTAAAATGTATTTTTGTGATGTTCCTATTTTAATTCACTTTTAATTGACAAAAGTTTGGTATGTGTAAATTGTGGCGTGATTACATCAAGCTAATGAACATCCTTCTTCCTATTGCAGGTCGTTCTGGACCAACGGATGAGGGAGAACCCTTGGTTAATGCGGACAGAAGAGACTCTGCAGTCATCGGAGGTAATAGGCCGGAATGACCTGGTGCTTGTTATTGTTACCGCTTTAGATAATGATGCATTACTTAGCACAATGGAACATATATGCAAGAATCAACACTCAATGGTGAGGTTAGAGGGCTGCTATGTATTGCGTTGCACCCACTGCAACCCCCGCCTCCCGGGTTCCAGCGATTCTCCTGCCTCAGCCTCCCGAGTAGCTGGGATTACAGGCGTGCACCAGAATGCCTGGATCACTTTCTGTGTTGTTGATGGAATCGGGGTTTCGAAAATAGCTGCATTCCCTAGGACGTACGGGATACTCGTCAAGTTAATGACAACTCTTGGACAGACCTGAAGCAATTATGTTCGAAGCAATGGGAACCTCAGCTAAGCTAATTATCAGAGCACATACTTTATGGTAGTTTAATGACAAGGGGCATGGTTTAGATACTCCCATGACAATGTTTCACTTATTTAAGAAGTCTTAAATGCACACATTATTTAGTGTATTATTATTTTAAAGTGTACAATTCCCTGTCATTAAGGACATTTACAATGTAGTGCCACAGTAACCAATGTAGGTTTCACTTTTAATCATGCTTTGGAAAGAATCTAATATAGGCTAAGAACGTTTTGTGGTTATTTTTAATTGAAGAAAAGTAAAACTAAACACAGTTTAAGAGTATGTTTTGGCAATGAAAACTGGGTGTTTTTCTGAAATATAAATTATTTAGAGCTGGCACAAAAAATAAGCATTGACCTTTCCTTGTTAATTAATGGGTGAATTATTGAAATCTTAAGAGTATTCTCATTCTGCAGACTCTCCATAGCACATACAAAAGTAAAGTAGGTGTGTTTTTTTTCCTTCAAAATGACAGGAAACAATGTAAACATAATGAAGTTCTGACTAAATTTTAGTCAAAACTAAATTCACATTTCTATCACTGTCTCCATTATTTTTCTCTTAGAAGTAAGATGTAAATTAAAACTACATGACCTAATGAACAAAAACTGTTTTTAAACAGTTTCCTGTGGGAATGTGGTCAGTAATGCATATCTAAAAGGTATACTTTCGTGTTCAATTTTAAATCAAATCCAATCCTAAATCAGTCTTGCTCTTTTTAGGAGATTTTTTTCATTGCAATGCCAAAACAATTTCAACATGCTGAACATTTTCAGACTAGGTTTCCAAGTCCTACAGATATTTACAGGGCTAATGCCCAGCTTTTGGTAAGAAGGTAATAATAAGTTGATAATAGAACCAGCTCTCATCTTTGGAATTATATTATATTGCTTGTGGTCAAATATCACTGGCAAGATTGACTGAGTACATGTAGGGAAACATGTTAGCAATGTTCTCTTCCCCTGAGAAATTCTTACTTGGTTTCTGAGGGAGGGAATGAAAAGGAGTCTGTGGAAGGCTTCCCCTGAGCTTTCACAAAGGCAGTTTGCATTTTCTAATAGGGACTGGCTGAAGATATAAATTAATATTTTTGTGAAGTACTTTAAATGTCTGATGTAGGCAGTAAAAGCGTGGGGGAGGAAATATAATTTCTCCTCATCTCTCTAAAGTTTGTAGTTGGGACAGACCCCTCATTAACAAGAGAAAAACAAGCAAATTTACTAAGGCATGCAGCTCACAGCATGTGGGAGAAACCTCAGTGAAACTCAGAGCAGTGGCTTAGAAGTCTGACTCATCTTCAACAATACATTTGTAGAGAAATGACAGGACAATGGAAAGCAATTTTAGGCTTCCGAAGGCGGGAAATCATGGGAAGATAAATATATGGGAAGAAACTAATGGGGTACATGTGTTTGTACATTCTTCTGCTGACATCCCTGAGCTGATAAGAATGGTCTCCAGTAAAAGAGAATTTACATCCTGTCTTTAGGTGAAAAGAGGGGAGGATCTACAGAGCTCTTCCTCCACTGGCTGCTTCTTAATTGCCTTAGCTCAAAATATTTGCCAAAAAAGCATATTTAGGAGCGACATATTCTAATTACCTTCAAAAGCTTGTCTTTATACATATTTATTTCTTTCAGCATAGATTTTATTTTCATTTGTCACTAATATGATTGCATCAATAAACAGCATTCTGTGGCATGGCTTCATGCTTTAGTACCCTGTCTATGAATTAAAGCCTGAAACAGTTTATAAAGATACTGGTACCCAGGTCTTCCATTCATTTATTCTGATTTACTAACTTAGTGCGCAACTAGATTCGAGAATCATGGGCACTGCTAATGGTTTCAGTATTTTAAAACATTTCACCCAGGTCTTTCAAATAATCCCCATTCCAGCTTAAAAAAAATTAATAAATATGCCTACAATATTTTTGGTAATAGGGATTGATTACGTATGTGCTTACACTACTGCATTTCCAAGGTGTATTATCATAAAAGTATTTGAAAACAATTTCATTAAAATGTACCCATTTCATTGTACTAACAAAAACATATATTGATCTATGATGATGCTAAACACTCTATACATTTAAAATGATTTAAAAATTCCCACTTGTTAACTGAAGAATGCACATGGTCTTAGAGACGTGTATGTCTTTCTACTTTTAAATCTGAAAGCATTATCTGAAACCCAATCTTCATATACCTGTACGGAAAAAGCCTAACATAGCCATGTCCAAAAGTCGTAGTAGCTCAAAAGTATGTTAAATGTTATAAAATTACTTGGCCTTAGTATTTCTGGCTTTTGATGTTTTCAATTTATAATAGATGATTGGTTTATTTTAACCGAACTTAAAAAGCAATGATGTCTGCAAAGCCTCTGATTGGAGCAAAAATCACCATTTATACTCTGACCTTGAGGCCAGGCACAGTAACTTACTCCTGTAATTTCAACATTTTGGGAGGCCAAGGTGAGAGGATCACTTGAGCCTAGGTCACTTCAACCAACCTGGACAACATAGCAACACCCCATCTCTACAAAGAATAATTGTTAAAAAAGAAAGAAAGAAAGAAAAGAAAGAAATAACTGAACATTGTAGAGTGGGCCTATAGTCTCAGCTACTTGGGAGGATCATTTCAGCCCTGGAGTTCAAGGCTACAGTTAGCTACGATCATGCCACTGCACTCCAGCGTGGGTGACAGAGTGAGACTTTCTTTCTAAAAATAAGAAAAAGAAAAAATTTCTGATGTTTTATTTTTTTTTCTCTCCCTAGGTGTGATAGCAGTGGTGATATTTATTTTGCTTTCAATCACTGCCATAGCCATACGCATCTATCAACAGAGAAAGTTACGCAAAGAAAATGAGTCAAAAGTCTCAAAAAAGGAAGAGTGCTAAGACAGCTCTAAACAGTGAGCTTGATGTGCAAAACACAGTCCATGAAAGCCAGAAAGAGTGAGTCTTCCGATTGGCAGCTGTGGCTGTCTCTATCACCGTGACTATGGACTTTCCTGCTGTCGCCATCAGGGTGCATACAGTGGGTGCCGTGCTGCCGCCTGGCTGAAGACCTGCATCCGCAGAGCCTTTGGGAGGCCTCTTTCTCCATCCATGATACACAGTCCTCCGCCATCAGTTTCCGAACTGTGAATTAGGTATGGCTGTTAATCACTGTTCGGTAGTTTCCCTGTTCAAAGGCTCTCTTCCAAAACTGCAGTTTGATTTGTGTTAATAATTGTGGGGCTCTAGATGAGAAAATCACTATAAAGCTGGGTCCTACTTTATTTCAAAAAATGACAGAACTTTGTTGAGATGTAAAAGACAAAGTTGCACTCTATTGTTTTTTGTACCTTGAAAACATATCTGGGATCCCCTTTTTCGGCCCTCTGCTGATACAAGAAATGCTTCTTAGATTACTTTCACTGGCATTTCCATAGTCCTGGAATCCAAAGCCAAGTGGTCTACCTAAAATTCACAGCCCTTTTGTTTCCTGTGTGATGGTTAATACAATGCAGTAGAAGCCTGGAAATACTACCATTATTTTTGGTGTATTGCTTTTTCTAATTGACTGTTTTTAATCATTTTGATAAATTTTAATGTTGAAATTAATATTGAATGCTAGCTATGAAATTTTAGTATTGAATTTTGTAATGAAACAAAAAATTGGTAGGTAACAAGATGCATAGAGGCTGTCAATACAAGATTGTCTCCCTATTTTTCTTTGTAATTTGTAATTACAGTTTTTGTAAATTGTGATTATGTTTTTAACTAAATTTACAACCAGATATAAACACTACTTCTTACACAGAGTTATCCTTTATTTATATCATTAATACTTGAATGAAACATCATCCTAAACTTATTTCCCCAAGATATTGAGAGGTCATATCTGTTTTTCTTTATCATTCTTTTATCTTTTTCTAAAAGTTGTTACTGATATGCCTTTGATTTCCTATGACTCTATTATGCTGTGCAGACCATCTTTTCAATTTATTTAAAAAAATAGCTTAAATGAAGAGTGCTAATTCCTTTTCTAAATTTTGAACTGCTCTAGGCATAAATATCATTGTGTATTATCCTCTCATCTAATTGCTTTTGGAATGTAAACTGAAGGCTGTTCACTCCAAGGAAAGATAGCATTTATATGATGTTTATTAAATCTGCCATTCTGATCACAGGTTTATGACCATGGGGTGAAATTCTCATAGATAACCCAAAATTGAATATATGCTGTTAACTGGAACATGTCTCATTAAGGTTTACATACACGGTAAGATAGCAGAGGATTGGAATTAACTTTATGGAGACAGTTCCAGAAACTAATATTGAAGCAGTGGTTATTTGATAATGCATGCAACCACCATTTGGATTCAATAAACCAATTATATAAAAGCAGCGATGCTATAGTGTTCCTATTCCAGATACCAGCTGCCTGCCAAGGACTAATGAGATGGTACAGTTCTTCCACATCAGGGCAAATTGAAAATACACTAATTCAGCATTACTGTTACATAAATGAATTTCCATCTCCTCATTTGTGTTACTTTTGAAAGAATGAATACACTTTCTCTCTTAAATGCACTCTCAACACATGATCTCTTCTCAGAATACTACATCTGCATTGAGAGTACAGCCATTGCTCACTGCACTTTTCACAAGACAGCAAAACAGATGCATTGAATTGCATCAATACATCATCACCACCAATCTTTTGTACTGATTTTTAGACTTAACCTTCTTATTTGAAAGTAATCTCATTTTTAAATAAAATAAAAAATATTTTAGGGAAAGCTCTAAAAATTGAAATTACAAAATTATATGCTTTTTCTTAATTTATGCAAAAATGTGCAGACAAATATATTCTATATTGGTTTATGCATTACTTTACCCTCCTTATATATTTTGAGATTATTACAATTTGTTGACCTTTTTTGGTCTGCTATTTATCATCTGTTAAGTTTTTTCTTTTAAATTACTAAACACAAAGCACAAGAAAAAGAGATAAATATTTACTGATTCTTAGATGGAGAAATAACTATGAACATATATATTTAAACTTCTGCCAGAGAGCAGCCATCTACCAATCAACTTAGTGAAATCTGGATTAAGTATTTTTTATTGTTGCAGAGAACTTAGTTATTAAATGTTATTTAGATATGTAGATGCTAGTTGCAAGTAATACCCTTTTGTAATATAAAAGTAAAAGCATAATAATTTCCCAAATTTTGTCTTCAAATTAAAAAAGAAAATAACATATAATTACCATTATTCATTTGAGAAAGCTGAAGAGTCCGATGCTTAAAAACTTCAAATTTCTAATATTAAAAATAGAGTGGTTAATGTGACGTTGAAGAGTTCTCTCTATAAAACAGTGACATTGGTGAGTGGTGTTATCTCAGTATTTCTGTACAGATTTACCTTAGGAAATCACTCTAAATCTTTATTGTTTCCTAAGAGTCATTATTTTGGCATAAACTTAACATACTTCGATGGTAGTTGGTACTGATACATAATATATTCTAACCCATGTCTCTATTACTGTGAAAGGTCATAGTAAATTTAACGTATTTTCATCCGGACTGTGTATGATCCTTCACTGTAATAGAGACATGGAATAGAACAAGTCATGTATTAACATATAAGATTTTTTTAACCTGCTCCCTCAGTTTTATAGATGAGACAAAAATGTGGTTATAAGAGTTAATTTCTTCAAGTAGACAGTACTAATAAGCGGTCATGCATGGACTAAACTCCTGACACTTCTCACTTTTAACTTCAGCCCATAGACAAACCTACCTTCCTGCCTTCCCAGTATTATTCAGCAGAGGAGAAAATCATATTAGGCTACTTTGACATTCTGTTTGCCTGGACTGGCCAATAATTCTGGATCTTTGTTCCCATCTTCTCTGAAAGAATATTTGATGGAAAAATCTATTTTTTATTTTTTAATTTTTATGTACATACTAGGTGTATATATTTATGGAGTGTATGAAATGTTTTTATACAGGTATGCACTGTGAAATAAGCACATCAGGGAGAATGGGGTATCCATCCCCTCAACATTTATGTTTTGTGTTACAATCTAATTACACTCATTAAGTTATTTTAAAATATGCAATTAAATTTTTATTGACTATAGTCACCTTCTTGTGCTATCATATAGTAAATCTTACTCATCCTTTCTATTTTTTGTACCCATTAACTACTATCCCCACCTATGCCCCACCATTATCCCAGCTGTCTGCTACCCTTTTCAGCCTCTGCTAAACATCCTTCTACTCTGTATATCCATGAGTTCCATTGTTTTGGTTTTTAGAGCCCACAAATAAGTGAGAACATGCAGTGTTTCTATGCCTGCCTATTTCAGTTAACATAATGATCTCCAGTTCCATCCATGTTGTTGCAAGTGACAGGATCTCATTCCTTTTATGGCTGAATAATACTCCATTTTGTATGTGGACCACATTTTCTTTATCCATTCATCTGTTGATGAACACTTAGGTTGCTTCCAAATCTTAACTGTTACAGTGTCATAACAAATAAAAGAGTGCAGATGGAAAATCGATTTTGATGGCTTTTTTCCTTAACAAAATAATAATTTCTTTATGTTTAACTAGAAGGCAAACAAATGCCCCATTTGCTTAGTTTATTCTTGAGTCCATAATATAAGTGACACAAATGGATTATTAAAATATTCTTGAAGTTGGGGAAGATTGATATGGAAAAGTTTTAAATCAGAACTTTATGAATTGGTTGTTTAACCTACTACTTCACTGGCCAATCTGGGGAAAGATGAAAGTATTTGGAAAAACCGTTTTGGCAATTTAGTGTAAACAGAGAACCTTTTTTTTTTTAAATTGAATTCCAAGAATTGTAGAGCTTTTCTGTTGGTAGAGACATTAAATATCATAGAGTCCAACCCTCTTCCTTCACATTGCTCCTAATGGATGCTCAGGCTAAGTCCATTGCTGATGCATTGTCAGAACAGCCACTAACGGTTTAAGTTGGTATACTTCAGTGCAAATGTGAATAATGTTTAAGTAGGTTACATAAAGTTGCCATTACTAGGAGTAGTAGCAGAATTTATTATGGATTAATCATATCGTCAGGAAAATGTACTGAAGAATTACTTCCTGTGGTATTTTTTTTTTACAAACTGGTAATAACATAGTTTATTGCCTATAGGTTGATTATGACCTAAAATTATATTTTTGCATTTTATCGTGCCATTTTTTATTTTAAAATGTGAGATTCACGTTGTTCCATTTGCTCTGTGAATAAAAATATCTAAAATCATAAGATGAACTTTTAGATTTTGCGATATGAAAATGTCTAACTTTTTTTTTCTTAAATGTTTCCCAAACATTTAAGAAAGCCCTTAAAATAGAATCTCTATGACTGCATGAGCACTTTGTCTGACTGATATCACATTTTAACTCCTTGAGCAAACCAATGAGTTAAAACCTATAATTATCCCCATTTTTGCAAATTTCACGAAGGCCTTCACTGCTTTGATAAAATGTTACACAGATAATGACTGACAAAAAATGGATTAGAATGCAGGTCCTGATATTTCTAGTTCCTGACTAATTCTACAGGTGGCCTTACTCCCATAATATGCTCCAATCTAGAATATTCATCTTAATCTGCAGTAAGCATAATTGATAGCTAAATTTTCTTCTTGTTCCAAATCTTTACAATATAATTCATATATATTATATACATGCATACATATATGTGTATGTGTGTGTGTGTGTTTATACTTACATATATATATTTTTTCTTATTTTGCTTCTGGCTAAGGTGGAGTATTAGGGAGCATATTGGCTCTCTCGCATGAAACAACCTCAAACCAGACAAAAAATATGAAACAATGGTTTTCAATACACTGGACATCAGGCATGGAATGTAATCCCTGAAAGATAGGAAACAAGATGTGTGCTGTGAGTATCCCAGTTTACAACTTGAGAGAATTTGGGACAGCAGTGCAACAATGTAGCTAGTTTAAGGAAGCCTAGCAGATCTCTGAGTAGAGTAGCTGTTGCTGAGAGTTCAGGTATACAAAGGTTGCTAGAGATTGCAGGACAGAGCACCAGAGAGGAAAGAGCTGTACTTGGAGAAAACTTTGCAGGTCTGTAGAGGGTTGCCCTTCAATGTGCAATAAAGTGCATGAAACTACCTGAGGCAAGAGAAAGAAACACTCAAAAGAATTTCAGCAGCATTTATCAACCTTTAAAAATTTATTATTGACCTCTTTAAGGAACCTTTTTAAACATCTCTTTTCTAGTCACCTCTCTATGAAATTTTAATATCACGCATATATTGCATATCTCTTTAGTACCATATGTACATCTGTGCTTTATTCAGAAAGAATACTTTTTTCTTTTCATTTCTCCCACCTCCCTCTGCCCCCCCCAAAAAACTAATTTCTGTCATTTTGGGAACAATATCAACCTCATTGAAAATGCATGTTCACACACAACCAAGAATAGAGGTGGTTGCCACTGGCTATACTAGAAATCCCTGTAATTAATAGGGCATTAGATAAAATATTCATTGGGGTCTTGCCTCAGTCCTGGCAAGTCCTAGGCCATATATTACTATGGCAGCCCCACTAAACAAATCTTCAAAGGTTTGGGAAAAAAAGACCAAACAGTTTCCAGTAACAGTTTCCAATAATCAGCATTTCTGAGCAAAGTTCAAATGTACTTCCAGGAACAGAAAAATACCCAACACCTAATGAGGTAAAATCATAGTATCTCATATTCAATAAAAACATGTGTGTGAAGAGGCAGAAAAGTACAATGTACAATGAAGATAAAAATCAATTAATCTAAAATGACTCAGCACATACACAGATGTTAGAATTACTGATGAAAAATATTAAAACAAATATTATGATTATATCCCATATGTTCAAAAGTTAGGATGTGACATGGATGATATAAAAAAGGCTTAAATTAAACTTCTAGAGATGAAAATGTTAATGTATGAAATTAAAAAATACAATGGTATAATTAATGACAGATTAGAGTTTTCAGAAGAAAAGATTAATGAACTTTATAGCAATAGAAAGCATCCAAAATGAAACAGAGAAATAAAAAAAAACAAATGAAGAATAAACAGAGTATCAGTGATGTGTGGGACAACTTCAGTTGCCTAATCTGCATGTAATTGGAGTTCTCAAAGGAGAAAAGAGAGTGGATGGATAGAAAAAAATATTTAAAAAAATAATAGGTGAACATTTTCCACATTTGATACAAACTGTAAATCCACAGATCCAGGAAGCTCAACCACTCCAAGTGGGCGTACTATTAAGAAAACCACATCATAACACATCATAAGCAAATGGATCAAAACTCAGACTGGTAAAGAGAAAAATAATGTGTTACACTGAGAACAAAAACAAGGATGATATCAGACTTCTTTTTGGAAGCAATGCAAGCGGAAGGGCAGTGGAGCAACATATTTCATGCTTCCAGTGAAACATCTTCCAACCAAAAGGAGAAAACTGTCTCTTCTAGGTTTCTATACCCAGCAAAACCATCTTTCAAGAAATGAAGAAATAAAGATCATTTTTCAGACACGTCAAATCTAAGTAATTTATTACCAGCAAACCTGGACTATGAGAACAGTGTAAAAGTCTTTCAGGAAGAAGAAAATAATAATATCTTTGTGAAGATAGAAACATGGATCCACAGAAAGGAATGAAGAGCACTGGCAGTAATAACACCATAAGTTAATATATAATATCTGCCCTTATTACTTAAATATCTTTAGAAGGTAATTGGCTGTTTAGAAATAATAGTGTCATGTGAGTTCTGTAGCATGAGTAAAAGTAAAATATGTGACAATAGCCTAGAGAGACTAAATGGAAGTATAGTTTGTAAGGTTCTTAGACTGTGTGTAAAGTTGTATAATGTCTGCTAAAAGTTGGCTATTACAAGTTATCTTTAAGTTAAAACATCTGTATACTATGATGCCTAAAGCAAATACTAGAGTAACAAAAACAGTGATACCTGATATTAGAATGAAATAGAATAATTTTTAAAATGCTTGAAAGTAGACAAAAAAAGAAGAGAAAAGGGACAAAGAATAAGTGAGACAAATAGAAAACAAATAGCAAGAGATAATATAAAAATTTGATAAATTTTACCTTCAAATTAACAACTCTCCTTTTAATATACATTGTTAAGAGAATAAGAGTCAAGCTACAGACTGGAAGAAAATATTTGCAACCCTTTATTTGAACACTAGATTTTTTTCAGAATATAGTATATAAAGAACTCTTAATAACTCAATAATTAGAAAGCAAAAAATAAAAATAGATATAAGAATAAAATGACAAAAAGAGCTATGCCAGCGGACAAAAGCACACAAAAAAGCTCAATATTGTTTTGTCATCAAGGAAATACAAATTAAAACCACAGTGAGTTATCATTCTGCCCACTAAAATTGTTATGATTAAAAATATTGTCAGTACCACATGTTGTTGAGAATATGGACCAATTATAATCCTCATACATTGTTGTTGGAATATAAAATGCTACCACTTAGGAAAAACACTTTAACATTGTTTTATATAACTAAGCATACATGTAACCTGTGACCCAACAATTCCAATCCTAAATTGAAAATAAACGAAAACTTATGCCCATTATAAGATTTACACAAGAATGTTTGCGGCAACTTTACTTATAACATCCCCAAACTGTAAACTGCCTAAAAGGCCTTCAACAAGAAAATGGATAAACAATTTGTGTTGTATTCACAATGAAATACTCTTCAGCTATAAAGTGGACAAAACTACTGGTAACTGCAACAAACATGGCTGAATCTTAAAAACTTTGTGTTGAATGAATAAATCTAGACACTACAGAGTACGTTCTGAAGTTCCAGAACAAGCAAAACTAAGATACAGCAGTAGAAATCATATCAGTACTTACCTGGGGTGAGGTTGGATGGGGGTTGACTGCAGAGGAACACAAGGGATGTCTCTGGAGTGATGGAAACATTCTGTGTCTTGATTGACTATGGTTACATTGGTGTGGGCATTTGTCAAAACTCATTGAATTTCATATTTGGAATTTGTATATTTTGTATATAAATTATACTTCAATAAATATGTATGTGTATGTATATATATGATGTGGATAATGTATTTTGATATGTCATGATGTCTATCACTTCACAGCATATTATATTTATATCATACCATATTATAGTTACATAATGGAAACAGATGAAAAGGATGCTGTATTTTGGGGAGACCACAGAAATTATCACCTTTATTTTTTTATACAAATATGTATAAATCTTTCACAAATGTCAAAAATGTGGTATTTTCGCTGCTCTATAGATAAATTATCATATGTTCTATGTATGTAATAAATGTTAAAAACATAGATGTTCATTTGTTATATATGTTTACTTGTTATATGTGTTTATATGTTCACTGTTCTATAAATTCTCATACATTGTATACCATACCATAAAGTGATGAGCTGCTCAGTAAATAAGTGCTCAACACTCTGCATCCCTCATCATGTCAAGCATTTCACATCCATTTTCCTGTAGTCTTCCCCAGTAGACATTTGACATTTTCATCCATCATTCTAGAGAAGCCTGGAGAAACAGCTAGACACAGGAGACATATTGTCATACCTTGCTTATTGTGCCTTGGAATTACACGTATTGAAATACTGTAAAGATTTGCTTCATTTTTATCAGCATGCCTATGTGAAATTAGATTTCAACTCTACCTCACTTCCAACTTTCAGGAGGAATCCAGATAGTTTATTAGAAAATAGAAGTGCAAAAATGTTTGCTGCTTGATTCTCAGACCATAGCCTGGGATTAGCAATTTTTTAAAAAAAGCAGACAGAAGAAGCCCAAGTGTCTCCCAGCTCCTGGGATGCATGGAAGCAATGGGCTGGGATAGCCTATTGAGGCAAAAGAAGTAGTGCTTATTATAGTCCCATATCTGAAGCAGTAAGAACTTGACAGTGCACCTAAAGTTCTTAGGATGCACCTAAAACTGAGAACAAGGGAAAGCTAAGTGGAAGTGTCACCAGGGAAGGACTATGGGTCCTTACTATGCTAAGAGAGAAAAGAATTTAATTAGGTCCAACAGAATATGATGGCATTTCAAAAACATTTTCTGTTAGGACAATTTCCAGAGACTCTAAGTGGTTATTTTGTGTAATGATTTTTGAGCTTGGTGGAATTTTACCAGTCTGACCGGATCAGTTCTAGAAAGCTCCTCTGATGGATAAGCGATAAATACTTTGTCTCTTCACATGCTTCTCAGTTAGAAGGAGAATACTTCAGGCCAAAAGGTTGCAGGACCTTAGTTATGTATGCCACAAGCAGATGAGTGATTTTAATTTGCCCACCCTAAAGAAAAATGAATATATACCGTTCTAAAGAAATCTGACTATGTCTGTCTGTTATCTATCCAACATTCCTTCAATGATTCCATAGCAAGCAGTTAATGAAAAACAACAATAATAGCACACCTATTAACCTTCACCACTTGTAATTTTCCAAGGAATTTAGACAGATCTGTTGCAAAAAATTTCATCAATTCTTATATTCTTTTCAAATAGTTTTTGCACTAAATCAGATTATTCAACCTTTCTCTATTTCTACCTTTACTATCAGACCCTCACTAAATCCAGTTAATCAACACCCAAACTGATTAGTGATGGTAAGCACTTTTTTCATGTTTGTTGGGCTTATATGTCTTCTTTTGAGAAACGTCTGTTCATGTCCTTTGCCCCCTTTTTAATGGGATTTTTTCTTACTGAGTTGTTTGAGTTTTTTATTTAAAAAAAAATGCTCAGTATCATAAATCATCAGAGAAATGCAAATCAAAACCAAAACGAGATATCATACCAGTCAAGATGGCTACTACTAAAAAGTCATAAACAGCAGATGTTGGCAAGGATGCAGAGACGAGGGAACTTTCATACACTGTTAGTGGAAATGTAAATTAGTATAAACTCTAGGAAACAGTATGGAGATTTTTCTAAGAACTAAAAATACAACTACCATTTGACCCAGCAGTCCCACTACCGGGCATCCACTCAAAGGAAAAATCATACTAAAAAGACACCCGTGTATTGTGACACTATTCACAATAGCAAGTCATGGAATCACTGTAAGTGTTGCTCGGATAAAGAAAATGTGTGGTAAATATACACTATGGAATACTATGCAGCCATAAAAAGCATAAAATCGTGTCCTTTTCAGCCACATGGATGGAGCTGAAGGCCATTATTTTAGGTGAATGAACTCAGAAACAGAAAATTAAATACTGCATATTCACACTTACAAGTGAGACCAAAATAAAAAATACACATGGACACAAAGATGGAAGTAACAGACACTAGAGACTCCAAAGGTGGGGAGGCTCATGGGACGGAAAGGTTAAAAATTGATTTATTGGGTAAAATGTTCACTGTTTGGGTGATGGGTACACTAGAAGCCCAAAGCTGAACATCACACAATATACCCCGTAACAAACCTGCACATGCACCTTGTAATCTAAAATAAATTTTTAACTCAAAAAATGCAAACTCAAGATGTTTATGTCAACCACCTGGTGTAAATCTAAGACTATAAAATATGCCTTTCTCTTTAACTACTACAGCTTCACTATTTCTATTGCAAGTGTTTCAGAAACATTTGTGCTCTTTTCAAATATGCCAAGTTTAAAATTTTCACCAGCAAAATGTCTCTGCTGTCTTTCCCAGGTCTCCAGCTGCCTCCACACTGGAGTAAGGAACGCTGGAGGAAGCGTGACCACCTCACAATAGTTCAAGCTGTTCCTTTTACCCATAGATGTACACATTTAAACTTGCTCCTAGCTCTTCAGGATTGCTTACTCACTGATATGTTGCAATGACAACAAAATACAACTTCTGTTGATTAAAAAAAGAAAAGCAAGTGAAACATGTTTTCCCCTAGTGGGTTCTGGGTTGATTAAATTTAGCTTATTATTGACGTTTTAAAATTGAGGTTATATTACACAGTTTAATTTTCAAAAGAGACTTTGATGTATGGAAAATGTAAGCCAAGGAAAATTAAAATATGAAAATTCAAAAATAGCAAATGCTAGCACATCACATATGTTTGCTTAAATTTGGTTAGTACACTGGAGAGAATTTGGGATTGAATTCAATTCTTTGTGCTGTATACAAAATAAGTTTACTAGCAGTTAAATGGAATTGGCTTAGAAACCTAACACGTAATATATAAATATCATAACAATTTTTAATTCAAGAATAATACAACATAAAGAACTGGTTTTTTAAATCAGCATGCTAGATAAATAGACAACTACTGTATTTAATTCTAGATAAGCATCCTTCCTCCCAAGAGATACACATTTTTTTATAATACACATAATTTTATTACAAAATTTTTTTTCTTAAAAAACAAAAGTCAACATCCTAAAAAACCAAAAATTTACTATTGATACTAATTCCTACAAGTTTGCTGTGCTACCATACACAAGTCAAGAAATTTAAAAAACCATTAAATATTTAGGAACATTCAACATCAGAAGCTGTAAAATCGAACTGTATGCAGTAGCCCATCGAAAAGCTACAACCTGCATTTTTTAAAAAAGTATTTTCTCTACAGAGAATCTTATCAGCTATACAAAAATCTGTACAGTTTTTATACTGAAGCTAATATTGAGCTGCACTTGAATTCACATTCTTAGCAAAACAATTGCCTGAGCACACGCACACTCCACGCTCATCATTAGACAGCCATTTATTCTTCATCGTCATCCTCTTCCTCATCATCTTCGTCTTCTTCCTCCTCCTCCTCCTCTTCTGGTTCGTTCTTCTTTGAGCCTGTTGGCCTGCCAGGGCCTTTCTTCCCTGCTTCACTTTTGCCCTTGGCACGATATGCAGCAATATCCTTTTCGTATTTCTCCTTTAGCTTAGCTGCTTTCTGTTCATATGGTTGTTTATCTTTGGCTGACTGCTCAGACCACATTTCACCCAATTTCTTTGCAGTATCCCCAATGGATAGGCCTGGGTGTTCACTTTTGATCTTTGGGCGATGTTCAGAGCAAAACAGGAAGAAGGCAGATGGTGGCCTTTTAGGAGCATTGGGATCCTTTTTCTTTCCTTTCTTAAAAATATGAAACGCTTCACGAATTTGCGTGTCATCCTTGCTCAGGGGCCATGCTAATCTTCTCTGTATCCTTCTAATTTTAGTATACGTGTCGCTGAAGTGAGCACACACATTTTTTTTTTTTAACAAGCCTCTTTTTCTCAACTTTGTAAATAACAAGTATATTTAAATTGCCATTAACAGTATCAATTTAGTGGATGCCCCTTGGCAGGGTGTATTCTGCACTTCTCCTCTGTGGTTATGTTTAGAGAAATTGCATCAGGATGGACAAAAGTGGTTGTGTGGAAAAAGAATTTAGATTTGTTGTGAAAAATTGACTCCACAATGGATTTTCTGGATTGATTAGTTAAGCAACTGAAACACCAAACCCAGTGATTTGAAAGAACAAAACAAATTGTCTAATTTAGAAATGTAATGAAAACACATATATTATTCAGTTATGTCGCAACAATAGATGGCTAGCTGATGACTAGTTTTTAGTATTTGTAATATAGGGTGTATGTAATTTCATTTTGCATTTAGCAAAATCCCATCCTTTTTTGTATGGTTTCTGAGTAAGGAAGATAAACATCTTTTATAATTTCTGATGTCCAATGCACAGTTAAACTCTTGGCTGTTAGGAGCATCTATACATCCCCCAACTCAGAGTAACCATGCTAGCTATTCTTAGCTAATGAAGCCAATGAACACAGAAGACTGTGCCCCTGTTATATTCTTTCACGTGCCTTGTTATAAGTCTTCCTTGCTCCCTGCTCCCTCTCACCATAAGGATGTGGCTCTGCTGACTTTTCTCAGTAAAACTCTCTCACCTATCCTGTTCCATCTACCTTTTCTATGCTAATTAAAGCCTCCTCCAGCTTCTGATCTCAGTTTAAGAGACACTGTCTTGAGGCATCTTTCCTTAGCCTCCAAATCTGGCTCTTTCATAAAACCATCCTACAGATCATTGTTCGACTGAAGCCCTAGGTAGGGACTTCATAGTTTCAAGCTTTCAAAAATGTCTTATAACATGCAGTAAAATGTGTTCTATTTTGTTGGTGAGTCATGCCTATTCTAGACAACTGTTCTCCGTTTTCATAGAGAGGTTACAAATTAGACATATATATGTTTTGTGGGGAAGAATTTGAACTAAATATAAGAAAGAATTACCTGGCCAGGAAGATGTTAGTCACTATTACATTAACTCATTTTAGGGGAATAAAAGAAATAAAATGATTTAGGAAGTGTCTAACCCAGAAAGAGATAACTGAATCAGAAATCCTCCAAGGTTTCCTTGAGATTTTTTAGCATATGTTATGAAAGTTGGTGAAAGTATGTCATTCCCAGTAACTAGGTGTAATTTAAAATATGTAAGAAGTTCTACATATGTGCTTGGTAATTTTAAGTGTTATTATTACTGAGATCACTATATAGCTATGTCCTGCCAGTAATCTGAAAAGAAAAATTATTCTAGTTGTCATCAATTATATAAGAAAATAAAAATAAACTTAAAAATCTTAGGCAATATTTTAGATATTGCTCAGAAGTACATTTCTTTGTGTTATAACTAATAACACTCTAATGTGTGATTATTCAGATTATTGAAAGTCTTAGTATTAATCACTTATTATAATTAATTTTAAATGTTTGAGTAGTCAGTTCTAAAATAATTGAAATCATTAAAACTTTAATGTTATTCAATCAAAATGACTTAGAAATAAAATAATAATATTAAAATAAGAAATTAAAGGCTATCAATTTAGACAAAGGGGAAATTAACAGAACCACTTCATGTCTTTGCCTTTCTATGGTAAAGGATAGACTTTCATCCAATAACTTTTTTAATTACCATAATTTTGCAAATTTAGGACTTTTTCTTACATCTTGTGCAATATATTACTTGTATGGTAAATTGAACAAGTAAAGACCTTTGTCAAAATTAGCACTTTCTGTAGGATACTTTACATTACATTATAAAAATAATAAAGAGGTCCATAGTCTGCAGAATATAGAATAAACATCCTGAATTAGCTCTTAAGACTAATGAACTTCTTTTGTTCCAATATTTTTATCTAGCAGATACCATGCTTAACACAGCATTGGATTTTTAATGCCATTTGCAATGTTGTAAAGTAATACCAAACTCCAGTTTTGAGGAGAACTTGTTATAAATGAAGGTACATGGAATATTTGAAATATAACTACTAATTTGAGCTTGTTATTGCTTATATATAGTTATTTTAAAGAATAGCTGAGACTAACAATTCATCTTCTCAACTAAGAATGAAAGATGTTTTAAATTTCACTACCACCAAAGTAAAGTTTTCTGATTTGCCGTCTTCAACTAGGTTCCTCCTTGCTTTCAAATTACAGCCATTATGATTGTCCACTTGTGGGTAGGGACTGGATTTTATATTCTCTAAATTGCTGACATCCAGACAGTGGTGTTCCATGTTTAAATAGCATTCAGTAAATAAATAAATGCATTCATTAATAAAACATTAATATGTCCCCAATTTTTTGCCAAATATCTAATAGAAATATAGAAGGCAAGAGGAAGAAATCTATCCTTTGGAACAAATATAATTGGAAATAATAGTCTTTGAATATATTTACATGGTAATCATAAATTCTCAGGAATTGTCTTAAATGATTTACATAGGTTAAGTCACTAAATCCTCACAGCAACTTCGTGAAGTGACTTCCTAATATTCCCATTTTATAAATGAAGAGACTGAAGCAGAATTAGTTTAAATAACTTGCCTAGGGTCATTTGTAATCAAACAATCAATGGGCTTGCTACCCAATGTGCATAGAGGCCAATACCATGGCATAGGCTTGAGAAAAGAGAAGCTTTATTGCTGATTGGCAAGGAGACAGGAGAAAATGCTCGAATCTGTCTCCCTGAGCTGGGTTTTATAGGAATATAGGCATAGGGTCATGAAGTGTTATCTGATTGGATCTTGAGATGAGGGTGGCATGATCTGACCGAATCCTACCATGGGTGACACAAGGGCTCCATTTAATTGGATCCTGGGTCTTGCCATGCAGTGTCCCCTTTTTAATTCAGTCCCACCCCTTGGTCTGAGCACTTAAGTTCTGCCCATCATTACACATTTGGTTTATTTGGGCATGTTCAGGTTATGAGATCTTCAGCCTGGGAGTCCACGGCAACTGAAAAACTACTCACAACTTTTTTACATAAAAAGTTGAAGAACCAGATTGGTTTTGCATGGTTACATGTTCATTTAATAAATGACTGAGCTGGAAATTGAACTCAGGCAGTCTAGCTCTTGTCTGACTCCAGAGTCCAATCTCTTAGCCAATATACACTATTGCCTGTGATAGACACATTATTTTTGGTTATTTGGATAATGACGGCAAAGGGAATCTATAGAGTATTATTCCTCAAAAAGAATTCTAAATACATAAACTTTCTCTGTAGGATAACTTTCTCTTATTTTTTTAATGCTTGACATAATTTATGCCAAATAAGCTCAGTGGTTAAGAAAAGATATTAAGATATTAGGAAATGCCATAAATAATTTAACTTCTATTAAATGCATATAATTTAATTGTCCAAAAAGTATTTTCTTAAGTGAAAAAATTATGGTGCAAATTTTGGATATTATAAGACAACTCGAAGAATAGTAGAATTCAGGAAGAAGTTATATTTTAAGTGGGCTAGAATAATATAACATTTATGCAATAGCCCCAATTTTATGATATAACACTTCATAAAAATTTTCAACAGTTTACAAGTGCTTTATCTGAAAACAATGGAAAATTAAAAGCATAAATTGACAAACTTACTTTATGATTAAGAAAGTTTTTTTGAATGACAATTATTAAAAGTAGACTAAACTGTTTTTTCTTTTTCTTTCAGCATTCAACTGCCAAGTCATTTCATTCACATTTTTTAAGGATGTTCTAAAAATTCTGACATAAGATCTAGGAGATGAAATCATTTGCCAAAAGTTGATGTATTATGGGGAAAAAATGACTCAGTTTACAACTGTAGCCACGTAAAAATTAAAGTTATTTAATCCCAATTTCAATTAGCCAAGTATGAAACAAAGGCAAAGAACTAGTGAAATACTAGAAAACACTTTTTTGATATATTATACAATTAAGTTATCATTTTGCTCCAATGGACAGGAATAGGGTTGCCATAGGGGTTCATCCTAATGTTAGGAAGCAGACCATAAAATCTAAAATTACTGGTAGAATTCATAAAGAATAGACTCTGACATTAGGATGTAACACAATTTAATTGAGTAGCACAAATATAATGGTCTTGCCTCATGGCTAAGTATCTCTGTGGAACTGCATTTTTAAAAAATGAAACCCAGTCAACAAAGCCAAGCAAAAAATCCACGAAGACTTACAAACTCTGTCAAAGTGAATACAATTAAAGACTCAGAGTCATAATTCTTTAAATCCTTCTAATTCCTTGATACTCAATATCTTTCACTGCCACAAGGCCCTGAGGTTGCTCCCTCTCAGCTCTTATATATATATATACATATATGTGTGTGTGTGTGTGTGTGTGTGTGTGTGTGTGTGTGTGTGTGTGTGTGTGTGTGTGTATTTTTTTTATATTTGATTTTAGGCTTTGGGGTACATGTTAGTACAGCTGACTTCCTATTAATATGTAGCTCTTTGCTGCTTCTCCCTCTTGGTCTTCCTTTTCTACAAGCTGACCTCTCAGTCCTTTTCGAATGAAATTGACCAATTGATCCAATGGTGCTCTTCGGAAATCTTCATCTATTTCAACCCCATTTCCTGATGCTGTATATCAAAAGGCCAAGCTGTAAGGGTCTGTAGTCTCTAATAGCATGACAGTGTGGCTACGCTGAGAAGCAACACCTCATCCGAGAAACCCTGATCAGCATTTTTCTCTGCACATGGCCTCTGGGGATTGTGAATTGTAAAGGGATAAAAGGACTCTTATTGGTGCCTCTATCAAACTCAGTACACATTCCAGAATCACTCAAGTGTCCTGCTAACATTTGAAGACTATCGCCAAAAAATTGGTAGCTGGGCAATTTCCTTTGGACATGCAAGTAGGTAACTATCGGTAACTACCAATAATAACATCCAGTCAGCTCAGGCTGCTATAATAAAATAGCATAGATTCTGTGTCTTAAACAACAGGCTTTTATTTCTCACAGTTCTGGAGACCAAGGTCAGGCCTGGCCCCTTCGCCTGCGATCAGCCTCCTCGCTGGGCATCACGTGGCCTTCCCTCAGTGTGTGGGGCATGGGGAGACAAGAAGATCTCTGGCTCCTCGTCCTATGAGGACACTAATCTCCTCATGAGGGCAACCTCTCAGGATCTAACCTAAGCCTCATTACCTGCCAGAGGCCCCACCTCCAAATACCATCATATCAGTGGCTAGGGCTTCAACTTAGGAGTTTTAGAGGGACACAGCATTCGGCTTATAACAAACTGTAAGTACCGTCAACTTTCCTAGATCACATTTCCTGTTTTGAGAGCCCATTTTGAAAATTTAAAAAGCTTTGAGATTTTAAATATGATGAAAAGTACTTAGAACAAAGAAAACTCTTTTGGAAAGACAATTGGTAGTCTGCTCACAAATGAATAATCTGGGATGCTTAATAATATATCTAGGTTTTATTCTACTTTCATGAATAATGTAGGTCCTTGCATCATGGAGACTAATTGCTTTTTGCCTCTGCATACTCCTAATAAATGTTCCACCAACAGACAGGAAAGTAGGGTTTTCTACCGCAATGAAAGCTGCAGCTTTATTTCTTTAATCCCTGTGGTTTCGCAGGGAGGCAATTCTTTCTATTGGGTAAAACTTGAAGACTTGAAAACTTGTAGAATGCATGACTGTATTCAGATTTAAGACCAACAAAACAAAACAAAACAAAACAAAACAAAAAAAACCTAAAATGGAAAGAGTACTAAAACCATGTCAAAGTATAAGGCATCTAGAACATTGATGCCTCAGTGTTCTCCAGTGTCCCTGAGATCAACAGAAAGTTCTAGAAAGGTTGACAGATTTCCATCTCAAGAGTCTGCCTTTGTCACTCCCCCCGGGGAAGAGTTTTGTGTAGAAGATTGGACCCAGAACTACATGTGTGTGGCAGGGGGAGGGGACAATGCCCCTGGAAGTGACCTTCAGCAAATGTGGGATGGCAATCAGTGGACATAAAGATTCTGAGACAGGCTCCATGGGCTGTCTCAGAAAGTCCCCAGGGGGATTAGCTACGTAGCAAATAATACCCCACAGTGATGACTTTTCACATTGTGATTTGCCAGTGCGTTTATTGAATCTTTGTATTTGTCCCCTCCTAGTATGCTCTGGGAAAGAGGTTGAGGTTACAAATCCCCACACCCTGTTTGAATTTTTGATAGAACACTTGCTGTCCACTTCTGGCCAACTGAGGCCCTAGAAAAAGCATGTCAGTCCTATTCCCTCATGCTTCTGTAATGCCGTATGTATTTGTCCTTATAAACTTAAATCAATCTGAAAATTCATTGCCAAACATAAGGATTCCAGGAAGTCTAACTTTATCAAAAGGACTTTAATGAAATCAATAAAAAGTAATAACTTTTAAAAATGTTGATCTGTAAACTGCTTAGGACAAAATATGTATAAAACTAAACTAGACTATTAAACTTTACATTAAAATCTAGGGAGTAATAAACATCATTTACTATTTAATTTCTCAAATGGAAGTGCCATAATGTCATTGATTCTCAACAGTGAGTGTAGTATTAGAATCATTTCTGGAAACTTTTCAAACCATATATCCCTGCTGGAATTGTGATATATCCTCAAGTTGTGTTTTAGAAGGCAGAAACCATTTCCACAGTGAGGCACTATTTCTGATATGCCATCCCTCAAGAGGATGAGGGATGTGTGAATGTGTACACTTGATAATGAGTATGTGTTGTCTAATTTAAAAATTGTGCAGGTTATTAAGTTGGTAAATTAAAGATGATATATTTGCCCATTATTTAATATGTTAGTAAAGGTAATTATTTTAAAATTAGGGTTAAAAAGTTTAAATTTATTATTTATTTGAGTCTTTATGTGTAACATACACATATATACTTAAGATTAACAGCTTATAAAAATAAGTTTAAAAGTTTGGTCTTCAAATACAAGTTGTGTGTTTTGGTCATGATCATGAATCATTTACAGCAAAAGTTTGCTGCTTCTAAGACTTCCTCTTGTTTCTTTCTTTTAAGGAGTATTGCCTTATCATAGGTATCCAAAACTAATGTCTAACTTTTGCTAATTTCTAGTTTTCTCTACAATTCTGGATCTTCCTTTTTTCTTTTCTTCTTTTTTTCTCTTCTTTTTCTTCCTTTCTCCCATTCTCCTTTTCCTTCTTTTTGGTTTTTTATAAATTTAAGCTCTAAATTTATGAGAATAAAGCTGTTAAATGTAGTTTATATCTAAAGAGTCTTTGGGGTTTCTCAAATAGCCACTGGATAATGCTCTACTCACATTGTTAAAGAAGAAATTTATGAAGGAATTAGATATGTTTGATACTCTCTATATTTTGATTATCTCAACCACTGTATGAGGTCGCTAGATCACATGCCTCAGAGCCTCTATGCTGTGATTAAGATGCCCAAAAAACTGTGTGTGTGTATTAAGCAAACATAACAATAACCCCCAAAGTTAGGCACTCCTTTTTTTTTAATTCTTCCAATTTTTATTTTAGGTTCAGTGGATATATGTGCAAGCTTGATACATGGGTAAATTGTGTGTCATGGGGATTTGATGTGCATATTATTTCATCACCTGAGCAATAAGCATGATACCTGATAAGTAGTTTCTCAATCCTCATCCTCCTTTCACCTTCCACCCTCAGATAGATCCTGCTATGTCTTGTCCCTCCTGTGTGTCCATGAATATTCAGTGTTTAGCTTCCACTTATAAGTGATAACATGTGGTATTTGGTTTTCTGTCCCTGTGTTAATTCACTTAGGATAATAGTCTCTAACTCCATCCATGTTGCTGCAAAAAACATGATTTCATTTTTTATGGCTGCATAGTATTCCAGGGTGGATATGTACCATGTTTTCCACTGCTGATGGTCATTTAGGTTGATTCCATGTCTTCACTATTGTGAAAAGTGCTTCAGTGAACATAGGTGAGCATGTGTCTTTGTGATAGAATGACTTACAGTCATTGGAGTACATACCCAGTAATGGGATTGCTGGGTAGAATGGTAGCTCTGTTTTAAGTTCTTTGAGGAATTGCTGAACTGTTTTCCACAGTGGCTGAACTAATTTATATCCCCACCAGCATTATATAAGTGTTCCTTTTCTGCAGGACCTTGCCAGCATCTGTTATTTTTTGACTTTTTAGTAATAGCCATCCTGACTGATTTGAGATGGCATCTCATTGTGGTTTTGATTTGCATTTCTCTAATGATCACTGATGTAGAGCTTTTTTTTTCATATGCTTGTTTTCCATATGTATGTCTTTTTTAGAAAAGTGTCTGCTTTCATGTCTTTTGTCTACTATTTAATGGAGGTGTTTGGTTTTGGCTTGTATATTTGTTTAAGATCCTTATAGATTCTAGAGATTAGACCTTTGTTAGATGCATAGTTTGCAAATATTTTCTCTTGTTTTGCAGTTGCCTGTTTATTCTGATGTTAGTTTCTTTTTCTGTACAGATGCTCTTTAGTTTTATTAGGTCCCATTTGTCAATTTTTGTTACAAAGGTTTTTGGCACCTTCTTCATGAAATCTTCACCAGGCCAATGTCCAGAATGGTAGTTCCTAGGTTTTCTTCCAGGGTTTTTATAGTTTTAGGTTTTACATTTAAGTCATTAATTCATCTTGAGTGATAGATAGATAGATAGATAGATAGATAGATAGATGATAGATAGATAGATGATAGATAGATGTGTAAGGAGGGGTCCAGTTTCAATCTTCTGCATATGACTAACCACTAATCCCAGCACAATTTATTGAATAGGGATTCTTTTCCCCATTACTTTGCTTGTTTTTGTCAGCTGTGTTGAAGATCAAATGGTTTTACATGTGCTGCTTTATTTCTGGGTTTTCTATTCTGCTATCAGTCTATGTGTCTTTTTCTGTACCAGTACCAAGTTGTTTTGATTACTGTAGCCTCTTAGTATAGTTTGAAGTTGGGAAATGTGATTTTTTTCAGCTTTTTCTCCTTTTGCTTAGGATTGCCTTGGCCTTGGCTCTTTTTTGGTTCCATATGAATTTTAGAATAGTTTAGAATTAAGTTTAGAATAGTTTTTTCTAGTTCCCTGAAGAATGCCATTGGAAGCTTAATAGGAATACTATTTAATCTGTAAATTGCCTTGGGTAGTATGGCCATTTTAACAATGTTGATTCTTCCTATCCATTAGCATGGAATGTTTTTATATTTGTGTCCTCTGATATTTTTCAGCAATGTTTCATAATTCTTGTTGTAGATATTTTTCACATACTTGGTTAACTGCATTCCTAGGTAATTTTTTGTGTGAGTACTGTAAATGTGATTGCATTCTTGATTTGTATCTCACTTTGGATGTTGTTGGTGTGTAGAAATGTTACAGATTTTTGTGGAATGATTTTGTATCCTGAAATTTTGCTGAAGTTCTATATTAGATTAATGAGCTATTGGGGAGAGACTATGGGGTTTTCTAGGAGTAAAATAATATCATCTGCAAAGAGAGATAGTATGACTTTCTGTCCTCCTATGTGAATGCCTTTTATTTCTTTCTCTTGCCTAATTGCTTTGGATAAGACTTCCAGGACTGTGCTGAATAGGAGTGATCAGAGTGGGCCACCTTGTCTTCCTTCCGTTCTCAAGGGAAATGTCTCCAGCTTTTGCTTGTTCTGTATGATGTTGGCTGTAGGTTTGTCATAGATAGATCATATCATTTTGAGGTATGCTCCTTCAATATCTAGTTTGTTGAGGGTTATTAACATGCAGGAATGTTGAATTTTATCAAAAGCCTTTTCTGTGTCTATTGAGATGATCATGTGGTTTTTGTTTTTAGTTCTGTGTATGTGATGAATCACATTTATTGATTTGCATATGTTGGACCAACCTGTATCCAAGGAATAAAGCCTGCTTGCTTGTGGTAGATTAGATTTTTGATGTGCTGCTGGACTTGATTTGCTAGAATTTTGTTGAGGATTTTTGCATCTGTAGTTCATCATGGATATTGGCCTGAAGTTTTCTTTTATTGTTGTGTCTCTGCCAGGTTTTGGTATCAGAATGATGCTGGCCTAATGAATGAGTTAGGGAGAAGTTCTTGCTCCCCAATTTTTTTGGAATAATTTCAGCAAGAATGGTACAGCTCTTCTTTGTACATCTGGCTGAATTTGGCTGTGAATTTATCTGGTCCAGAGATTTTTCTGGTTGGTAGACTTTTTATTATTGATTCAATTTTGAACCTTGTTATTGGTCTTTCAGGGAAAGGAAATTGAATTTCCTCCTGTCAATCTTGGGAGGCTGCATGATTTTAGGAATTGGTCTGTTTCTTTTAGGCTTTCTAATTTGTGTGTGGAGAGGTGTTTGTAACAGTCTCTGAGTGTTGTTTGTATTTCTGTGGCCAGTGGTAATGCCTTCTGTGTCATTTCTGATTGTGTTTATTTGAATCTTTTCCCTTTTTATTTATTAGTCTAGCTAGTGGTCTATTAATCTTATTTATTCTTTCAAGTAACCAACTGTTGGTTGCACTGATCTTTGTATGGTCTTTTTCACATCTCAATTTCATTCATTTCAGACCTGATTTTGCTCATTTCTTTTCTTCTACTAGCTTTGGTATTAGTTTGCTCTTATTTTTATAGTTCCAGTAGGTGTGATGTTAGGTTTTAATTTGAGATCTTACTAATTTTTTAATGTGGGCATTTAGCACTATAAACTTTCCTCTTAACATTACTTTAGATGACTCACAGAGATTCTGGTATATTGTATCTTTGTTTTCATTATTTACAAAAAATTTTCTTGATTTCTGCCTTAATTTCATTGTTTATCCAAAAGTCATTCTGAAGCAAATTGTTTAATTTTCATGTAATTGTATGGTTTTAAGAGATCTTCTTCATATTGATTTTTACTTTTATTGCACTGTGGTCCAAGAGTGTGGTTGGTATGATTTTGGCTTTTTAAAATTTGTTGAGAATTGTTTTATGATTAATCATGTGGGTAGTTTTTTAGTATGGGCCATGTGCAGATGAAAAAATATATATATATTCATTGTTGAGTTGAGTGTTCTGGAAATGTCTGTTAGGTCCATTTGGTCAAGTATTGAGTTCAGGTCATGAATATCTTAGTTTTCTGCCTCGATGATCTGTTTAATATTGTCAATGGGGTGTTGAAGTCTCCCACTATTATTGTGTGGTTATCTAAGTTTCTTTGTAGGTCTCTAAGAATTTGTTTTATGAATCTGAGTTCTCAGTCTCTAAGAATTTGTTTTATGAATCAGTTCTCAGTTGGGAGCATTTATTTTTAGGATAGTTGTTGAATTGAACCCTTTACCATTATGTAATACTCTTCTTTATCTTCTTTTTGGTTGTTGTTGGTATAAAGTCTGTTTTGTCTGAAATTAAAATAGCAACCCTTGCTTGTTTTTGTTTTATGTTTTTTGTGATAGATATTTCTTTATTCTTTTACTTTCAGCCTATGGGTGTCATTGCATATGAGATGGGTCTCTTGAAAACAGCATGCTGTTGGGTCTTGCTTTATTCAACTTGCCATTCTGTGCCTTTTATGTGTGGCCCTTAGACCTTTTACATTTAAGGTTAATATTGATATGTGCAGATCTGATCCTGTCATCATGTTAGCTGATTGTTATACAAACTGGATTATGTAGTTGCTTTATGTGAATAGTCTATGTACTTAAGTGTGTTTTTGTGGTTGCTGGTAACAGTCTTTTGTTCCCTGTTAAGCACAACCTTAAGGATCTCTTGTAATGTAGGTCTGATAGTAGTGAATTCCCTTAGCATTTGCTTGTCTGAAAAGGATCTTATTCCTCCTTTGATTATGAAGCTTACTTTAGCTGCATATGAAATTCTTGATTAGAATTTCCTTCTTTAAGAATGCTGAATATAGGCCCCTGGTATCTCCTGGCTTGTATAGTTCCTGCTGAAAGGTCTGCTGTTAGCCTGATGGGGTTCCTTTTTAGGTTACCTATCTCTTCTCTCTAGCTGTTTTTACTATTTTTTTTTCTTTCAGGTTGACCTTGGAGAATCAGACAAATATGTGTCTTGGGGATGGGCATCTTGTATAGTATCTCACAGGGGTTCTTTGCATTTCCAGAATGTGAATGTTGAACTGTAGCAAGGTTGGGGAAATATTCATGGACAGTATCCTCAAATATGTTTTTCAAGTTTCTTGCTCTCTCTCTTTTTCAGAGATGCCAATGAGTCATAGAATTGGTCTCTTTACATAATCCCATATTTCTCTGAAGTTGTGATTATGCTTTTTTATTCATTTTTATCTGATTAAGTTGATTCAAAGATATGGTCTTCAAGTTCTGAGATTCTTTCTTCAGCTTGGTCTATTCTGCTGTTAACACTTCTGATTGTATTATGAAATTCTTGTAGTGAGTTTTTCAGCTCTATCAGATGAGTTTCATTCTCAAACTGGTGATTTTGTCTTTCACTTCTTGTATCATTTAAATAAATTCCTTAGATTCCTTTGATTGGGTTTCAACTTAGTCCTGAAACTTGGTAATCTTTGTTCCTATTCCAATGCTGAATTCTATGACTGTCATTTTAGCCTGATTAAGAACTGTTGCTGGGGAGTTAGTGTGGTCATTTGGAGGTAAGGAGACACTCTGGCTTTTTGAGTTGCCAGAGTTCCTGTACTGGTTCTTTCTCTTCTGTGTGGGCTGATGTTCCTTTAATGTTTGAAGTTGCTGTCCTTTGGATGGGGATTTTTACTTTTATATTCTTTAATTCCCTTGAGGGTTGACTATGGTATAAAGTGAGTTAAGTGAACTGGGTTCATCTCTGGAAATTTTCAGGGGGCCAAGGCTCAGCTCAGCACTTCTGGGCTGTGTGCTCTTACCCTGGAAGGTGGTACTAGGCCTCCAGATTTGTTTTCTGGTCCCTTAAGATTAAGCACCCACTGCATTGGAGGAGCCAGGGTGTTCCCAGTCCACTGGCAACAACACTCCAATGGGGAGGTGTCAGCCAAAGCACTTCGGTAGAAGTGATGGTAGGGTCCACACTGGCTGTCATTCCTAATAAAAAGAAACCTTTTCCATTATTTGTGCATAGAGATAACATTTTGTATGGTTTCTTATTCAAAATTAAAAATTTATCACAAGCTCATTGCCTATATTAACATTTCTCTTGACCTTGTGACTAAGGTTTATTCACTTTGTTTAGGTATAGTGGTACTCCAACTGATAAAGTCAGCAGACTTCCCTCAGCTCACACTGTATAGGGTTATTGACAAGAGTGTTGTTAGTATAGAACAACACAGGTAACTTCTAAGAAAACAACATCATTGCCTATAAAATCCTTTGTTGGCTACTTCCCCAGAAAACCTTTAAAGTCTGCTATTAACTAAATCTAGCTGCCGACTGAGGGACGCAATCTACCATAAGCCTTGCATAGTTCTGAAGGTTCTTGCTGTGTATGTCAGGAATGCAAGTCTCCTTACTTCATACCAATTAGGATAATTAATATCAAATGAACAGAAAATAACAAATGCTGCTGAAGATACGGATAAATTAGAGACTTTATGATTACTGGTGGGAATGCAAAATGATAGAATTGCTGCAGACCAGAGTATGGTGGTTCCCCAAGGAATTAAACATAGAATTATCATATGACCCAGCAATTCCTCCAAAATTAATTGCAAGCAAGGATTCAAATATTTGTACCTCAATATCCATATTAGATATTTGTACATCAACATTCATATTAGCATTATTTGCAATAGCCAAAAGTCAAAATAACCCAAATGTCCATTGACAGATAAAGAGATAAAATATGGCATAGACTTAGAATAAAATATAATTCACCCTTAAAAAGAAAGGAAATTCTGCCACATGCTACAGTGTAGATAAATTTGAAAGACATTATGCTAAGTAAAATAAGGTAGACACAAATGGATATATATTATATGAATACACTTCTATGAGGTACTCAGAGTAATCCAATTCATAGAAACAGAAAGTAAAATGGTCATTGAATGGGGCTGGGGGAAGTAGGGAATTGATAATTAGTGTTATTAATGGGTACATCAGTTTTGCAAGATGAAAAAAATTTTGGAGATGGATAGTGGTGATGATGAGTCACACAATGTGAGTGTGCTTGCCACTGAATTGTACACTTAAAAATCATTAAAATGGTAACATTTTATGTTATGTTTATTTTGTCACAGTAGAAAAGTTGAGATATAAGTTATAGACAAATAAGAATAAATGCCTGTGTCAAAAAAAGAAAAAAAGATTAAATGCAAGGCTCTGAATACTCGTTTCCCATACCATTTCTCTAGGTTGTGTTTCTAGCAGCAACCTGGAGAGGTGAAAAAATGTTTCCCTTTGGAACGTCAAGCAGACTTGTCTACTGCTTAATGTAAAAGCAGTGCATTCCTCAAGCTCAGTGTTTCTTTGCTGCAATACAAATTTATTACAGCATGTTCATTTTTGACTTGGGTTCCTCTGCTTTATCCTTGTGAGATTTGGGGAACAAAGTTGACTGATACAACATGACACTCATGCTAGCAATGCCATGAATAATAAAATATTTGTCTCTGACCCAGGACTATTGTGCCTTCCACCTATTCATGAAACAGTAACAGGCTAACTTATTAGCTTATCAATGGGGTAGAGTCTCAAACAGACACTACATTTCCTTGTTAATATAGGTGACTGTTACTTGTATCTAACAACCATTGAAACTTTAATCATGCATTTTTATGACTAGATTAATGTTCCTCTACAGAACCTTGATGTAATATTAAAGTGATCCAGGTATATGTTTTCAAAATAGAATATAATTTTTTGATATCTGTTATAGAATCTACCTTTTTACTAATGTTTAATTCTTCTCAAATGGTTAGACTGATAGGTCTAGTATAAGCATGCAGCCTTGCTATAGCTTTACGACTTAGCTACCTTAAAGAGCAGATATTCCTCTAAGATTTTTTTATGAATCTAACATGCTAATGTTAGATTAACAAAGGAGTTTTATAATTTCATTGGGTACTTCAATCAAACACTGAAAATGATTAATGACTTTGAAGGCAATGCAATATTCAAAATTAATCTTGGTTATTAAAATTATAGGCTATAATTTAGTTGATAGATTAAAAATCAAAAAGAACTTTCTAGATGACTACTATATAAAAGTAGAAGCCATTTGTTTTTATCAACTGGTAAAATCAATTGCTCAAACTGATTTTATTAATCTAAAATACTTATTCAAATTTCAAGAAAATTGCAAGGAAACCTTTCTGGAAATGCCCTATTTATACTTAGCATAAACAAGGATCAGTTACCAATGTATAAAGTTTTAAAAGTCATTTAGCAAAGAAGAAACTTTTCATTTTAATTGAAGCTTTCATTTGAGCTAAAGTTATACTCCTAGATAAAATGTTAATGTGACCTAGTCCCAAATTTCTCATAAACTCTCATTTTGTAAATGTTACAAGAAGGCACATGAGTCTTGGCTTGAATTCTCCTCTGACATATTTCATATCATTGAATTTGTATCCTGTCAAGTATTACAAAATTAATATATGTGCAGAGTCATGTGCACAATTAATACAAAATGCATTTCCAAGAGAGAGATGATTGTATGCATCCCTCCAAGAGAATGAGTTTATTGGAAGAAATACCACTCAGCATTAGGACTATGCTATAAAAAGTCATTTTGATTATTTTCATCACAAAGAATCTGTTTGAGGTCTATGAAAAATACCAGAGAAGACATGGTTCTAAGGATAAAAGTGTTTAGGGTCCTATAATCTGGACATCCAGACCCACATCAAATCTGACCCAGAGGCTTAGTAAAAAGCCTTCAGAAGCAGACAACTTCCAGTAGACATATTCTTCAAAGATTCTATAGATCAAGAAGATGACATTAAAAGTATAATCAGTCATCTGTAACTTTCACTCGAGATATTTCAGGTAAAACTTCATGATCAGAAAAACATGCCCTCATTTTGATTCTTTTATCACTTGGACACTCCGCCTTTTCTCACTGTTTTAATTTTGTCTTAGTTCAAGGTATTAGGCTTTGAAAATGGAAATCCTAGTCATTTTTCTCATTTTCTTGACTAATTTCCTTCTGATAAACCCTGTGAACTCATTGCAACTTTTCAGAATATTACTAATGTTAAAACATCTAGATGTTATGGCTAAACTGCAGGTCATCAAAATTAGCTGTAGTTGCTGATATTTCTTACAGTCTCATGAGAAAGATAATGGAATATGGAATTAATGATAAATAATGACCAATTATTTTCTGATAAAGCTACATAGAAATCATTGCATGATTTTTCTAAACTTTGGCCTCTTATTCTGAATACAAAATTAATTAAATGCAGGTGGCATTTGATAAATAATAGTGACTATGAAAAACATACTTGTGTGTCCACAATATATACTCTTAGAATTATTATTCTTATGAAGAAATCATGACTTTTCTATAATCATATTTAAACATAACCACTGTTTTGGACACCATATTCTGGCCTTTCCATATACTGAAACAAGCTATTCAGTTGCTCATATTTTATTGAATCAATGTGGTAATTTATACAGAGAGACTCAAGACATCAGAATTTACCATATATATGTACATGTATACATATATGCTTCCTTTTGTGTGTGCATGTGTGAGTGTGTTTGTGTGTGTGTGTAGGTATTTCTACTTCATCCACGTTGTTTCCCAACAAACATATGTGATCCATAATTTATCCTTGATTATGGTCTACATAGTAAACAAAGCACCTCAGGTTTTAGAAACTCAACAGAATAGCAGCAATGTGTTGAGTACAATAGTCTTAAATAATAGATAATAGGCAATTTAATGTCCTCCCAAGAGAAAATCTTTACAATACCTAAAATATCTTGAACTTGAATAAACATTAGGTAAGTTAGATTGATTTAATTGATCTTGGGAGTTATTTTTCTTGTTAAGCTAAACCCAAGAAAAACTTAGATACTAAGTGAGCTCCAAATTTTTCTTAAAATGCTTGAGATTATTCTCAAACTTTTCATCTTTTTTAACCCTCCCATCATCTTGATTTTTATATCTTGCTTCAAAGCCGTAACCCTGACCTGACATTCAACTCATAATATGGTGTTGAAGAAAAAATAAGACCTCTATAGGAAAAATCTGTTCATCTAGGAGCTGGATTTTAACCAAAGAAAACAGGGATATAAGATGCATTTTAAAGGGATATTATGCAATCTGTTTTAATTGTGTGCAGATTGACAACAGAAGAAGTGACACATAATACCTGGACACAGCTGGTCCCAACAGAACTGTCAAGCCTTTTCAGATAATCTAGAAATAACTGAAAGCTTTCTCTGCTGACTGTCCCAGAGACTGATCCCCTGGTGTCCCTCTTGTCACTCAGTATACTCAAGAGTAAGAAAACTAGATTCACTTTTCAGACTAACTTGTTTAATGCCCCTGCCCTTTTGTTTTATAGATTCGATTTTTATCTCTGTTTGATGATAACAATCTATTGATTGTTCTTCCACGTATATTAAACTTTCTTGTTAATAACTGAACTGACTTGGAGTTATTTTTGACAACATAAAAATGTAGTGTACAATACAGTTGCATTTACAATCAGTAAGACAAGTGTAATCTACACCCTGCAATTTAGATATATAAATTGAAGGTGAATTTTATAATTTTACATATATTTGTTCAGAAGAAAACAGAAAAATATAATAAAGTTCCAATACAAATTATAAATCTTCATGTTATCTGTCCCACCAATTAGAAAAGAGTTGTAAAATTAAATGGGATGTTGAGTGGAGGACTGCCTCAATACATTCTGCTAAAATGTGTGTCTAAGACAAAATGGTAGCTAAAGAAAGAGATAAAAAGGGTTACTGTGCATATAATGAAGGACAACTTACAGCATTTAATAATAGATTTAATCTGAGAAATCACACATCAAAGTTAAGATTTATATTCACAAACATGATGATTGAAGGTATTGTGAATTTCACTCTATTTGAATATAATGTCAGAGTTAAGAGATTATAAACCAGACTGAAATATTACTTAAATATGACAGTGTGCCATCTGCATGCAAATAGCAGTTATTTTTTACATTCCTTTTTTATTTTTTAAGGCCAGAAATTAAATATTTATACATGTAAGAACTTGCTCTTTTCCCTTAACTCTCCAAGAGTATTTTTATCTGGTTTTATTAGAATAATGCAGCATCTGGGAGCAAAGATACAGCCTAGCACTCAAACTGGAAGTCAAGATGGAGAGTATCTCCAAGGCAACATGGTTGCCTTCCCTTTGGTGCTATGTTACACAGGTAGGAAGGTAATCCAAACAGTACATAACATCAGCACGCTGAACATCAAGAATTTCACTGAAGGTGTCAGGCAGGCTCCTGGCCAGGAAAGCCAAGATGAAGCTCCCCAGTGTCAAAAAGGTCAAAAACCCCAGAACAGAGTGGAAGGCCAAGACAGAGACCTGAAGGCACTCAATGATGAGGTATTCATGCTCAGAGTGTAGGATCGATATTAACAAACGGAGGAGAGATTCTAAGTCAAATTACAGAGACTTAGTTGGATAAGAAAACAAATAAAAATAACTATGCTAAATACTCCTGGTATCCAAAAACACCTTGGCTTTCTCCCTGATCCTGTAGCCTTACAGGCTATAAGCACAGTGATAGATTTGGCTAATGAAGTTGAAACAACCACAGTAAATACGATTCCAAATGTTATCTGTCAGAGGATACAAGTGACTGTGTTTGTACTGCCAGTGAAGAGCAAGGAGCAGAGGAAAACAAAAAGAGAGATGTAGCTTAGAGTCTTGACTATGGGTGTGTGTATGTGCTTCACAAAGACCACAAGAATCATGGCTATATTAGTCCTTTTCCACACTGCTGATAAAGAACATACCTGAGACTGGATTATTTATAAAGGAAAAGAGTCTTAATAGACACCACAGTTCCACGTGACTGGGGAGGCCTCGCAATCATGGCTGAAGGTGAAAGGCTCGTCTTGACATGGTGACAGACAAGAATGAGAGCCAAGTGAAAGGGGAACCTTTTTATAAAGTTATCAGATCTCGTGAGGCTTATTCACTACCACGAAGACAGTGTGGGAGAAACCGCCACCATGATTCAATTATCTCCCACTGAGTCCCTCTCGTAACACGTGGGAATTATGGGAGCTACACAATTCAAGATGAGATTTGGGCAGGGAAACAGCCAAACCATATCGATGGCTGTGAGGATGGAGAAACAGAGCTATGCTGGCCAATGCTGCCCCCAGTACATCTTCAAAATCCAGGAAGGTCACAAACTCTGGAGGCAGTGATCTCTCTCACTGAATACTGGTTGTCTGGGCATTTTGTACATTCATTGGAATCTGATTTTAAAAAGTCAAAAGCTTATTGTCTCAAGTTCTGAAATGCTTCCTTTTTTCACAGGACTAAACAATAACATTAGTCATCTTAAAGCACATTGTCCACCTATTCACCATAGTTAACCAATTATGAGATGCTACAAATGAACTAATTCCAGTTTAGCAGTATTTATCCCCATCATTTATATGAAGAAAGATGATTTTTTTCTCATCTTCGACATAGATGTGCATGCTACTCCTATTTTTTCTCTGATGATGAGACCATTACAATCTTTAAGACATTTCAAATATCTATTTTCCAGACTATACCTTAAATTTATTCATTTATACAAGAAAGCTTTAACTGAGAACCTATGGTAAGCCAGACCCTTAGTTGAATTCTAGACACATTGCAATGACCAAGGCATATTACTTTTTTTTAATCTAAAAAAAAAAACACTCAAAATTCCATTAGATTGGCCATGAGACATTAAGTTGCATTGGTCCAGAATCTGGGCATTACCCATGATTTTTACTTCACACACACACACACACACACACCACATCTAATATATCAGTAAATCCTCTTGACTCTCCCATCAAAATATTTCCTAATTCTAATCACTTCTTGTCACTTCCTTGGCCATTCTGATCTAAGACAATGTAATCTCTATCTAGATTATTGTAATACACCCAGGTGGCCTTCCTCCTTCCAAATCCCTGAGTCAATTTCAGTCTATTTTGCACAAAGCAGGCAGTTACTCTTTAAAAATCAAATCATTTAACTGCCATGCTCAAAGCTTTCCAATGGCTCTTAATTATGCTTAAAATTAAATCAAAATCTTTACAATGTTTCTAAATATCAGACCTCACCTCCTACCACAATTTCTTTTTTTCTTTTTTTGGAGTTTCGCTCTTGTTACCCAGGCTGGAGTGCAATGGTGCAGTCTCGGCTCACCACAACCTCCGCCTCCTGGATTCAAGCAGTTCTCCTGCCTCAGACTCCCAAGTAGCTGGGATTACAGGTGCACACCACCATGCCCAGCTAATTTTTGTATTTTTAGTAGAGATGGGGTTTCACCATGTTGGCCAGGATGGTCTCAATCTCTTGACCTCGTGATCCACCCGCCTCGGCCTCCCAAAGTGCTGGGATTATAGGCGTGAGCCACTGTGCCCGGCCACAATTTCTTTTAACTGTATTTTCCAACTATCCACATTAGCTGCCTTGATTTACTTTCAACTTCACAAACTCCTGCCCCAAGGGCTTTGAACTTCTGGTTCTTCTGTCTTGAATATTCTTTCCTCAGAATGTAACAAGACTTATTTGCCTACTGATAGTTTTGATATTTGTTCCCTTCATATCTCATTATGAAATTTGATCCCCAATGTTTAAGGCAGGGCCTAATGGGAGGTATTTGGATCACAAGGGTGGATTCCTCTTGGATGGCTTGGTGCCTTCCCTGCAGTAATGAGTGAGTTCTTGCTCCATTAGTTCATGAGAAAGCTGGCACTGTTCTACTGATCAGAACATTAAAATGTATTACATGAATGATCAAATGAATGATAAATGACAGAAAGAATGGCACTTTGTAGGTCTAACCCAAATCCTAACCAATTTTTTTTATTAATGGGGAAGCTGAAGAACAGCTAGAGACAAACTGTTTGTTGACCTGTCTTATTGGAAGTCTCACCCTCTGGGCACTGAATGCAGTTAAAAGAACACACAGCTTCTCCTTCCTATGGGGTTTTTCTAAATCCTGATCCATAGCTCTGGCTGCACACGGAGTACGGAGCCTGAAGAAAAGAAATTGGGGGTATGTGTTCCTAAATATTTAGAATAGATGAATTATAAAACCCTGAAAAGTAATAATATTGTGTTAATTTAAATATGATGCATAATACCTTTTAGAACTATCTGAAACATGCATACTAGAAAATAAAATTAAGTAGAAACAAAAGCAATGTTTTGACAAAAATAAAAAGTCACACTTTTGCATTAAAGGCAAATATCCAAATAATCTAAATTATGTCTACACAAAATGGGTAAGCAAAGTGTTGAAAGCCATATATCGATTAATTGTCCAAAGTATGTATAATGATGCTATGTCTAGTATGTTAACAATTACAGTGTTACACATATCTGGGCACTCAAGACAATTTATTTTAAAAAGTAGCATAGACTTCTCCTACCTGCAGTAATTAGATCAGATATGCAGAATATGAAACGCTAAGAATTGGTAGATAAATACAACAAAAGCTTATAAAAACATAGCCTAGCTCCAATAATGTATGAGAAATCTCAGGAAAAATAAAAAGGAACAGAAACTCAGAACAGGGAAGCTGCTCTGCAAGCAAAAGCTGTCCTCACAACGTTTGCTAATTAAGATGATCAAGGTCATTTGGGTTTTAATGACCAAAACTGAGCAGACAGGAAACAAGACCTTAGGCCTGAGACAATCCATAGAGCTACAGCTATTGAAGGCCCACTGTCATGGGTAAATGATCTTCTAGGAAAAAGAAAAAACAAATCTTCCTGCCAGTGAAAGGAGATAAATTCTCAGCCTCAGTTTGGAGTCTGGATGGCAAAAAAAAAATATGTCTCTTCTGAGAAATTTTTATTCAAAAACTTGTCTTCATACTGATTTGGGATTCAATTTTAAATGTATTTGCATCATCAAGGAAAACTTTAAGTGCCTAAATTAAATGTCTGATTATTAACAACTCAGGTGCTTGGATGAAACATAGACAACCCTATAAGAAGGATTAACCCTCAAAATATTTATTACTCACCATATAGTTATAAAGACACTAAGACCGATTGAACATGTAAACCACACAATGAAGAGTCAACAAAATACAACCAGAAAACATTTTAGACCTTGTAATTTTCAGATATAGGATACAAAATATGTATACGCTTAAACTCTTTAAGGAAACAAATCTCAATCTCATGTTGAATTGGAGGAGGGGCCTGGTGGGAGGTGACTGGACCATGGGGGTGGCTTTCTCTCTTGCTGTTCTATGACAGTGGATGAGTTCTCATGAGATTTGATGGTTTAAACGTGTGTGGCTTTTCCCTGTTTTCTCTCTGTCTCTTCTGCCACCATGTGAAGACAGTTCTTGCTTCCCCTTCACCTTCTGCCGTGACTGTAAGTTTCCTGAGGCCTCCCTGTCATGCTTCCTGTTAAGCCTGTGGAACAGGAATCCAATCCATATCACAATAATAATTTAAAATAAAGCTAGGAATAGAGCCACAAGATACACATCAGATCCATGTGATTTTATACCCAAATAACAGTGTTCAAGAAATAGTAAATTTTTCATCTTTTAATAAATTAGAAAAAGACTTCTCAATTTAAGAAGCTAGCATACCAATGATAAAAAAACAAATCATAGATGGGAAAGTAAAATTAGAGAACATTTCCACTTAGGAATATGTATATAAATACTGCAATCATGGATACATGACATTATAAATTTGTCAACACCCATAAAACTCTATAACACAGACTGAAACCTAATGTAAAGTAAGGATTTCAGATAATAATAGTATATCAATGTTGATTCACTGAACCCTAATGCAAAGTAGGGATTTTAGTTAATAATGAAGTATCAATGTTGGTTCATCAATTGTAACACATGCACCACCCTCACAAAGTGTTAATGAATAGAATCTATAGAGAAATGGGGAAAAGGGGAGGTATATATAAACTCTTTGTACTTTCTCCTCAAATTTTTAAAAACCTGACACCACTCTAAAAATAATGTGTATTAAAAAAGCATGATCAATTTCAGTTTATTCTAGGGAAGCAAGAATAAGTTATTATATATATATATATATATATATATACACACACACACACACATATATACATTTAATAAGCTATACTAACAAATTATCACAGAAAATCATATACATTTTAATAGACACCAAACTTGTAACTTATTTTAAAAAGTCTGAGTAATCTAAGAGTGCAAGTAAAGTTATTATCAGAAATGTACAGAAAGCATCAAGGTAAAATATAAGAATTATTCCACTTGAAAGGGGTATGATATGCATAAAGGTGAAAATTGAGCTCCTACAAAATAACATAACGACTTGAAATAAAGACATAAAACTTACTATTTAGTGTTAGTATCATTGACTATAATAACCAAGACAATCTTGATTATAAGAATTAGGAAGATAACAGAAATCCAGAATATAAAAAATATTATTTTTATGTAGAAATAAAAACAAAACATTTAATTTTAGAAATACATTACTTAATGCACTTTTGTTACATGTGTAGTGATAAAATAATAAAATAAAATTTAAAAGAAATATATTATTTAATAAGATACAAAAATCTGAGAACCAATATCATATTGTGGTTAAAACCATGGATTTTGGCAGGAACTCCTTTGGTTGAAATTATGACTCATCACTAAGGGTGTAATGGTGAATAAGTTACTTAGCATTTCTGTGCATTCCTTTTCTCATCTAAAAAAAACTACTGGTGGGATCTGACTCACAGCAGTGTTCTGAGTAATATAATTGACATACATGAAATTACTAAAACAATGCTTGGCACATAGTTAATGAGATTATTCACTACCATTATTACCATCATTGTTGTCATTTTTACTATGCAATTTAATGTTTGTTCTTTGTATGATAAGTAATGAGTAAGAAATATTAAAAGGTAGAAGTTTGTATATGTGAGATACACGTCAACTATGTAGAGGGTTCAAATCAGGTGAAATTACCTGCATGAAACAACTCTATTCTGGTATCCATACTCAGTAAAAAGCTATCTTTGAAATTGTGACCAACTTCTGGAAACAACAGTGGTCCATTTGATCCTTTCCTCATGCATGGAAAACCTTGACCACATGGAGAATATGGTTTCCTAGCTTGACTAGATGTTGGAGACCATCAGGCAAATTACAATAATTCAAAATATCGTACTGTGAAACAGTTTCTATTCTAATCCGGTACTTGGTCACCAGCTCTGGTCATAAATTCAGTGGTCCTTAAGAGAGTAAAGCTAAAAGCAATGCATCAGAGAGTAATAAGAAAAAAAAAGATGCATTATGCTACGAAACATTGACTGAAGCGTCGTTCCTCCCTGATCCTTGAAGACAAAAAGCTCAAATTCAACTTTATATTTTGATGAAAATAAAGACAAATGTGGTTTCGATTTTTTTTTCTTTTTTACTTTTTTTTGTTGTGTGATGGAGTCTCACTCTGTTGCCCAGGCTGGAGTGCAGTGGCGCCATTTCGGCGCCTCCCAGGTTCAAGCTATTCTCCTATCTCAGCCTCCCAAGTAGCTGGGGCGACAGGTGCCCACCACCACACCTAGCTAACTTTTGTATTTTTAGTAGAGATGGGGTTTTACCATGTTGGTCAGGCTGGTCTTGAACTCCTGACCTAGGGTGATCCACCCACCTTGGCCTCCCAAAGTGCTGGGATTGTATACAGGTGTGAGCCAGTGCACCCAACTGCTTTCAAATTTTTGTTGACCAATTTAAAGGCAGTGTGTAAGAACTTTACTGTCTCTGCATATCAGTTTTTCTCATACATAAGATCCCTATGTGACGAACATTTACAGAAGCACGCACATACACACATCAAAACTGAAAACTCTCCGGACTATATATGATTTCTTATTGTTAAAGCAAGTAGACATATACATATTCAGAATTCATATTCAGAATATAAAATTTCATTGTGTTTTGCCTTAGTTATTATTCAAGTTTTAATAAAATTGCAGTTATGACTCTGTATTTCAAGAATCTATGGGCTCCAGGGCCTAGAATGCCCTAGTGGAAACCATTACCTGCCATGGATGAAACACCAGTCCATCTGCGTTTTCCTCGTATCCTGCTGTGTTTCTAAAAGCAGCACTTAGCGCAGTGCATGGGCTGCACATGCAGCGTCATAAGCGGTCTTAATGAGATCAGACGCAATCCACTCAAAGCAATGCACAGAACCCAAGCAAGCATTTCGTGGGCATCCTCCTTAGTGTTTGACAGTCAGAAGCAGAAAGGAAGCAATCCGAGGAAAAAAGCCACGGTTTATTTAGGGAAATGTCTTCTGAGTGTATGGAAGGACGAATTGTCTGAACAAAATGCTTGAAGCCAGGCATAGCACTGTTCTGCTTTGAAAAAGTTGGGGTCCCAGGCCAGGCGAGGTGGCTCATGCCTGTAGTCCCTGAGGGGGGCGATCACAAGGTCAGGAGATGGACACAATCCTGGCTGACATGGTGAAACCCTGTCTCTACTAAAAATACAAAAAAAAAAAAAAAAAAATTAGCTGGGCATGGTGGCACATGCCTGTAGTCCCATCTACTCAGGAGGCTGAGGCAGGAGAATCGCTTGAACCCAGGAGGCGGAGGTCACAGTGAGTGGAGATCGAGCCACTGTATTCCAGCTTGAGTGACAAAGATAGATTTTTTCTCAAAAAAAAAAAAAAAAAAAAGGAGAAGAAGAAAAAGAAAAAGTGAGTCCCATGAAATGGATTCAGTGTGACACTCTCCCCATTTGTGATAAAGTCCTACTGGGAGGTGGTAACACAAGCTTTCCATGTTTTCAAACTATTCAATTCCAGAATGTCCAGGAGGATTAGGGAGTCTGTCACTACAGAGAACAGTCACATTTGTTGATGGATCTTCAGTCTTGGCCAAGGTTATCCTACCTGCTGATGGCAGAACACCCTCCAAGACAATTCTTTGCAAAGCCTCAACAGATGCCTTCCCTGGCCACTTCTCTCAGTTCTAAGAGAAAATGCCCACCTTTCATGTCATCTAAGACAAGCAGCCCTACCAGGTGCAGCTAAAATGCTGCAACAGCTTCACCATGCCAAAGGGCAAAGATGATTTCTTGGGATCACCTGATACAGAGATGGAAACTGTCCTCCATCACTCGGCAAAGGAACAAATGGGCATAACTAATCTTAGAAGAAAAGGAAAAACACTATCCATTTGTATTCAGAAGTGATTTGAGGGAGAAGAGCACAATCAAACACAATGCATCAGGCACATCGCTTTCTACTTCTAGAAGAAATTCAAAGCTAGCAAGTAAATTACTAGAGAAAATGCTAAACATTTGTGAAGGCAAAATGCTCAGAGACTTTCTTAACAAGAGTTAAAATTGTACTGAACTCATTCATGAGAAAACCATCTGGAAGACCCAAGTCCTGATTTGTAGAACATTTGAAGAGCAAGGTTTCATATAGCCAGTGGTGAAAAAGGCAAGCTAAAATAAAATTTCTAAGAAACATACAAAACTGGTTAATATTATCTAGAGTAACAAAATTGTAAACAGAGTTTCTTCTCTGCCAGCCTCCTTAACCCTCCCCAAAATCTTGGTTTACCAAATCTCCTTATAAGCTAATCTCCAGGTTTATAGGTCTGTAAAAAGTCCAATTTTGACTATTAGTCAAGGGCACAACTCTGGAGAGAGTCAGGATGGTCAAGAATTTTTCGCAGATGTAGCAGTTAGATATAACATCACGATGGTAAAGAATAAAGCAATGATTATTTCACCGTTTTGAAGTTGAAGATAATACATTCTCTTTTGGAAAGGGGAAGATTTACTTATGGAATTTTTTTTAACGTATCATCTTCCCTTTGGGAAAAATTAATCTGGAAAGTAATTGTTCAGATACAGAGTTCCCAGCGCAGGCCTGGCGGTGCCAGCCAGGGAGGCTCACTGCTGCCTATCACATTGTCTCCTTCTTACCCCAAATAAACACTGACAGTTCAAGGACGTTCTGTCACCTTTAGAAACATCAAAGACTGAGCTACCTTTTGTCAACAAAGCAAAAGGTGGCTCAGATGCCTTATAATAACAGCAAAGGACATTCAGTGTTATCTCTGACCCACCCCATCTTGTCTCACCTGTGGGAATTTGTAGAGTTCCAGCAACGTCTCCAACTGAAGAACAAATGCTGTTATAGTTCCTTCCATCGCTGCCATGGATTTGATGTGCCTGTCACAGGTATAATTGGAAAGGTTCTTGGTCCCTTCTAACAACCAAAACAGAGGGCCCTCCAAATTCCTCAGATCAATGCGGTAGGCATTGTAAACATACTGCCTCAAAGACATGTTGAGTAAGAGCAAGTTCCTGGAGTTCCTGTTGATCTCCTCGATGGCAAAAACGAACACCAAATGAGAGTCAAACGCATGTTTACAGGACCAGCTCTCACACCTCCCACTCAAGGCCTCACAAAAGCCATCTCCAACCTGACCTGAGCATGTGAAAATGAGGTACACAGGACTCAAAGAGCCCTGAATTCGCTGAATGCCAGAGGATAAATCAGTATGCAAAGAGAGTACAATTTAAGAGCTGTAAATTAATGGTGAGATGGGTTTCCAAAGGAGTCATCAAGTGGCAGGACTTAAAGGGCATTTATTCACTTTATTTACCAAGAAACTAAGGAGTGGCTGAAACAGAAACTGAAATAGACAGTGGGCATGGGATAAAAAAGGAGATTGAGGAGAAAAGATCAGGGTCCATATAAGGGCAGGCGGGACAAGGAATCCGACTCGGCGGGTAAGAAAGGAGAATGTATTTTGGAGGAAACGGCCTCACACATTGGCTGGGTTGGGGATGCTTAAACATCTTTTGGTTGTGCCTCTTGGGTCAGAAAAAATAAATCCAGACTCTAGAGTCCTTAGGAAAGGGTGGGGGAAGCATGGCAGTGTAATGATTCTGGGAGAAGCATAAAGAGGAAGACAATGACTAATCACAAGCAAAGAAAATTCTAAAAGTATTGTGGCCTTTAAAAAACAAATTTGTGTTCTTTTGTCAGTTTGCTGAGAACGAACAATGAGAACACATGGACACAGGGAGGGGAGCAGTACACACTGGGGTCTGTTGAGGGGAAATAGGGGAGGGACAGTGGGGGGTGGGGAGTTGGGGGGAGAGAGCATGGGGAGAAATGCCAGATATAGGTGTAGGGGAGGAAGGCAACAAATCACACTGCCACATGTGTACCTATGCAACAATATTGCGTGTTCTTCACATGTACCCCAAAACCTAAAATGTAATTTAAAAAAAAAATCAAAAACAAATTTATACCATCCAAATACCTCAAGCAGTCCTGCCAAGAGCTAAGCTCAATTTTTCTTCACTCTTTTTCTGACTCACAGCCAGCCTCATTTCATGTTTAAAGGCCTCCCTTCCCCAAAGTTGCAGGGTATGCACAATTCCAACAAATGACCCAATAGAGCAAGGACTGCCTTTAGCTATGTTGTTATTTCCAATTTTCAGTTGAAAAAGCAAATTCTGAAATGTCTTAAAGAGGTAGAGGGCTGTAGGAGACATTCTGGTATCACAGTAATTGCAGATTCTATGGTAGCCTATGTATAATATTGTGTGTGATATTCTCAAGCCCACTGCTAAGTACATATATGTATCCACACTTCATATGTTTTCTGAAAAAGCGTAAACGCAAGAGAAATTCTAAGCTCAAATTTAAATGCAGTTCTGACTCTAATATTTTCTGAAGCATAGAAAGAGAATATTCTAAGCTCAAATTTAAATGCAGTTCTGACTTCAAAGCTTGTCGTTTCTTATATATCATTTGACTTCCTTAGAAGCGGCAATTGTTAACTCCCTAAAAAAACACTAGAACTTGTTAGTCAGACAAAGCTACATTTACTAGACTTACAAGTACTCTCATTGAAGAAATAGTGAATGTATTAGTCCATTCTCACATTGCTGTCAAGACATACCTGAAACTGGGTAATTTTTAATGTATTTCTTTATTTGAGACAGAGTTTCACTCTGTCACCCAGGCTGGAAGGCAGTGGCGAGATCTCAGCTCACTACAACCTCTACCTCCCAGGTTCAAGTGATTCTCCGGCCTCTGTACCCCGAGGAGCTGGGATTACGGGTGTGTACCACCACGCCCGGCTAATTCCATGCCCGGCTATCTTACTGTCAATGAGAATAAGAGAGAATACAGTCTGCACAAAGTCTTAGTGAAACAGCAAAATAGAAAAATTAGGCAGAGTATTCATAGGGTTTCAGAGACTCAGCTGGGTGTTAAAATCACCCAGGGTCTTAAAAGGAGCAGAACAATTTGGGTAATCAGAGTTTATGGTATAACAGCTGCGGGCTGCAGGCGCTAGCTAAGTCTTAAAGCAAGCCTTAATAAATAAGCTCTTAGTCTCGATACATAAGTTGTTGAGTTGGTTCAGCCCTTTTTTTCCCCAGGAGCAGTTATTCCCTGCAACAAGCAGTTGTTGTTTTGACTTGTTCTTTCTCCGTATTGTTCAGCAAAAATAAGAAAGTGTGCTTAGCACAGAGAGGAATAAAGTATGTTTAGCTCAAAAACTGTTGAACCTCATGACAGGGAAGTATGCATGTTTGTAGTATTATTTAACACAGGAACAATAAATTATTTCCATATTTTTGGATTGACAGTTATAAAGATCAGAAATTTTTGTTTACCTATGGAATAGATCAGTCAAGATAGTGGCAAATGTTCACAGGTTATAGGACATGAAAGACATTAGCCTAAACCTAAAAGAAACTGAACTTTAGCCAGTAAAAGATTCCAATTTTAAACCAAAGAAACTGTTTTCACTTTAGTTCTCAAAAAATACATAGAAAAGCAGAAATTACTGGAATTTAGATGACAATATATTGAAGCTCGAAACAAACATAAAATTTAACTCCTAAAACGCATACACATGCACACACATAAACTCACATGTGTACACGCAAATTCACACAAGTATATATGGAGGCATCTATTAGTAAATACATGTGCTACTCAGACCTGATGGGTAGTCTCCATGGCCTTTCCAAAATCCTAGGGGATTATAATCCTATCCACCAAATTCTTCCTCTGTGTTGGTTTAGATTTTCTAAAAAGAGAATGATATTTAAATTGATAACCATAATTTAGACAGATTAACATAGCAAAGTAAAATATTTGGAAAAATAATTGCTTAACTGTAGTCATTGTTTTTAGTAATTTTATTCAAAATGTATATGGACTCCTAAGGTTTCTCCATTGTCAGCTTCTACATGACTGTAAACAAGGTAGAGGTGTTTGAGACATGGGAGGCCTTTCATTTTGTTTTTATTTTTGCATTTTAACAAGTATAGTGATAAACTGCCTTGAATCCTTGGACTGAAAATAAAAATTGGGGGGTATGCTTAGAGTTTTAAGGCATTAGATCTGAATTTGAAGAAGGCACTTTAGTTATGATAATGCTCACTGATATGGTTTGAATCTGTGCCTCTGTCCAAATCTCATGTCAAATTATAATCCCCAATATTGGAGGTGGGGCCTGGTGGGAGGTGATTGGATCATAGGGGCGGTTTCTCATCAATGGTTTAGAACCATGCCCTTGGTGCTCTTCCAGTGATAGTGAGTTCTCAGGAGAGCTGATTGTTTAAAAGTGTGTGGCACCTCCCCCCACCTTGATCCTGCTCCTGCCATGTGATACACCTGACTACCCCTTCGCCTTCTGCCATGATTGTAAATTTCCTGAAGTCTCTGCAGAAACTGAGAGCAGATGCCAGCATCATGCTTCCTGTACAGCCTGCGCAAAACTGTGAGCCAAGTAAACCTCTTTTCTTTATAAATTACCCAGTCTCGGTAGGGTACGGTGGCTCACACCTATAATCCCAACACTTCTGGAGGCAGAGGCAGGTGGATCACTTGAGGTCAGAAGTCCAAGACCAGTCTGGCCAACATGGTGAAACCCCATCTCTACTAAAAATACAAGAATTAGCTATGTGTGGTGGTGCACAACTATAATCCCAGCAACTGGAGAGGCAGAGGTTGCAGTGAGCCGAGATCATGCCATAGCACTCCAGGATGGACAACAGAGCGAAACGCCATCTCAAATAAATAAATACATAATAAATTATCCAGTCTCAGGTATTTTTTTTTTTTACCATAAAAACATGTTTATTTATTTTCAATCAAACATCCTATAATCAAATGGAATAAAATGTGAGAAGCCCCTTTTATTCCTCCTTCAGCAGACAAATCACTGTCAACAGCTTGATATGTATAATCGAAGACTCTTTTCTAGGGTGCACACACGCATATGTGCTACAAATAGGTAAACAGGTTTTAACTATACAAATGTAAACAGGAGTGTGTGGGTACTGTGCAACTTGTTCTTCCTGTCAATGTCTTAGAAATATTTTCATGTCCGCAGTAGAGAGCTATTGTCTTTATCTGCTTCAGAGTATTATATGTCAGACATTGGTATGTACTAATTCAACAATTTCTGCACATTTATGCTGTTTCTAATTTTTTACTATCTCAAAAAATACTTCACATAGTCTTGTATCTGACTCTTTGAGCACTTGTGTGAATATTTCTTTAGGCTGGATGCCTACAATTAGTCATTAGATCAAAGGCTGGAGACGTTTCATGTATTGATAAACACTGTTAAACTGTCCACCCAGAAAGCTGTATCAATTTCTACAATGGCTGAGAGTACTCCTTTCCTCACATTATCTCCAGCACTATCACCAATCTTTAATATCTGCCATTTCAATGTATTGAAAAACAGTATCTCATTTTAACTTTAATTTTCCTGATTGCTTATGAAGTTGAATTTTTTTAATGTTTATAGTCTGTATTTATTTTCTTTTTTTTATTGCATTTTAGGTTTTGGGGTACATGTGGAGAACATACAAGATTGTGATACCATCTCACGCCAGTGAGAATGGCAATCATTAAAAAATCTGGAGACAACAGATGCTGGAGAGGATGTGGAGAAATAGGAACACTTTTACACTGTTGGTGGGAGTGTAAACTAGTTCAACCATTGTGGAAGACAGTGTGG